>JANHQD010001013.1:0-16104 GCA_024721195.1 Marasmius sp. AFHP31
TTGCCATTCAACCTCGGATTCAGAAAGTTTGCCTTCCAGTGGGCCCCACACCTGTTCGCGCACTGGGTCTTGAGTCTACCCGAGGTGGGAATTTGAATTAGGAGAAACACGTAAGTCGAACGGCGAAGAGGATTCTTCACTGTTCTGTGTTTTGCGATGTACCCACCTGGACCCTGGGTTCTGAACGGAACGATAACGCAACCGCCGAAATCGCTACCCCCAGAGAAAGTTTCTGTTCGAACCAAGTTTCAACGGGACACCGTCATAAAGGTCCGAAGGGTTCTCTCCTTTTGATCTCTTTCCGCTTGGGCTTTCCTTGGATTAAACCCGCCGTCTCATTGCTAGGGATGGGGATATTCAAGTAGGGAACCGAAGACAAACCTGAAAACAATGGCTGTCCATCAGTGTTCCCTTTTTTAAATATTACAAGTGTGTAGGTGCTCGGTACGGGAGGACAGAGGAGGTGAAGGGCGAGCAGCTGGTAGTACCGGCCAGAGCGAGTCATTCGTCGAAAGTTTAACGTTCAACTCCGAGTGTGATACCGATTACCCAACCTCGAAAAGCCATGACTGTCTCTGTGGTACCCATTAATGTTTGAATAGTCCTTCTGTACTCAGTAAGAGTTATGCATCCCCGACAGATCCCGAGCTTTAACGGGTCCTTGAGGATTCCAGTGAGTGTCGTGCTGAAAGGAAGAGATGTTGTGTTTGAGTAGGTCTGTCGTCTAGGGCCCAGCGGCCCGATTACTACGTTGTGCCGCCGGCCCAGCCTGGATCTCGATCGTCGGGTCCTGTCGAATCAAACTCATCTCGACTCACTCCTAAGCCTCAGCATCCCAAGGAGTTGCCCGTACCTGAGTGCTATGAGAGTATACCCGAGCTTGAACACCGAACCTACTAACACTTTGTATGATTTGTGGCACTTCGAGCCTTGTGAAGCCCCAACTCGTTGATCCGTTTCTCGTCCAACCATTCAGGCTTCAGTACTACTACAGTCTGCGATCTCGATTGATGCTCTCGCAAGAGCAAGTACCAGGATGTTTGGTCTTATTCGAGCATCCCATTCCGGGCGTAGAGCTTAGTACTACTGCGTCTATAACTTATTACCATTGGGTTTCATTTCTCTCTGCCTCATCCAAGTCCAATCGAAGGAAAGTTGGAACACCACGCCGCCGGACATTCTAGATTGAGCGGATAGTCAACCCGCAGAACGCCCCACAGCTCTATCGGTCTCAGTGGCAACTTGACCTCGATGTTGATTAACCTCGCCGGGAAACAGCTCTGAAGCGACAGCTACGACGGCCCGGTGGAGTCATCGAACCATGTCATACGTTTGATTTGAGCAGTCGTCAGGACGAGAACATTGGCAATGGATTCAGGCGATTGACAGTTGTTCAAGGAGAGTACATAGTTCGTCAATATCGGGTCGGCTGGAGCCCGAAGGGGAGAGGGATAGGTGATTATCAGGGGCCTCCATCGAGAAAAAGTGTTCGTCTTCCCTGGTCTACCCGACGCATTTGTCTAAGTAGGTAAAAATTGGCGATAGATCCTGATGATGATAATTATATCACTTACCTGAGGTCCTAATACGGTATACCGCAGTTAAGAATAACATCTCCGTCGTCACCTTCTGCTTCGGAGGCAGAATCGGCATACGAGTAAGCTTGATCGGTGGGAGATTCTGGGAGCCCAAAACAAAGTAAGAGTGTGAATGAAAGTTTGAGAAGCAGAAACACCTTCGTGTACCACCTCAAATTGATACGACTCCATTACTGGGTGGAAGACGTGGATACCATATCCAAGATGCTGAACAAAGTCTGCAGTATTTGGATCAAATCCCCGGAGGATTTGATATTGGCGGAGCAACTTGTACGTATCAGTGGACCAGGAACATCTGCAATAGAAAAACTGGGAGTAGAACTCATTGGGAAGGCCGAGGCCCCTACAGTCCTCGGGCGAGAGAGGAGGCTGACCACTTTCTTGAAACGACCAGTAATGGAGTGAAGGCATCTCATGAGTTGGTGACGAACAGGAGTAGAAAGCGGGAGAAGGTAGACAGATAAAAAGGTGGATTGGTTGGGCGGATCGGAGTTTGCGTTGGACCTCGGATTCAGAAAGCTTGCCTTGCAACATTGCGAAAGGCGTGACTAGCTCTGTGCCATGTCAAAGGGCGAAAAAGAAAGCAAAGAAAAGACCCACGAAAGAGACTGAGGTCTTCTTCCAACGAGATTCCACAAGTGTAGAATAAAGTCAGTGCCCACGCCATCCAGGCTCTCTCTGGCTCGTCATTGAATTCCAATGCCAATCCCCCATCCTCTGAGTCAGCTTCATTGAGCCGGAATCTACTCCAGTCAGTTGAACGCCTGAATAATAGTCTAGGACTCGTGATTAACCTACCTTGTCCATCCAGTCCCCAACACATTTCGCGCCTCAAAACCAACAAGAGACTCCCATGCTTGGTTGGCAACGGCGATGACAGTCTTGGTCAAAGCGTGAAGAACCATCGGCGTATCCACGACCAATTCCAGCATGCCGTGGTCGGGCCAATCAGTGCAATACCGAACCCGAGAGATCCCTCTCACCAACATGCGATCCATAAATTGTGTTCCATAACTTGCGAAGTAGCGCATTAAGACATCCTCTTTGAAAATGTCTATGGTGATAACTGGATCCTCTATCCAAAAGGACAAAGAGGGGTATGGAAGAATTGGCCCTTGTGGACCACGACAGATGACACCCTTTCCGGTATTTATCCACAGAGTTGAGTGGCCACATTCCCAATGACCCTACGAGGGCTTGAGTGGACTCCTCCATTCCACTGCCTTGGTACTTACACGTAGACCACCGAGATAGGACTGAGCCAACTGTCCTATGTTTTCTGCGAAAACCGCAGCAGGCACTAGTTCTAAACTGAACATTGAACCAGCTAACCTTCATGGACACATAAGATTACTCACCTCCCAAGAGAATCAGTTGCGGGACTTTGGAACGGTTGAGCCCAAGCAGATGGGCAATACTCGGACATCTGAAATTCAAATTTGAGTTTGCCCCAACGAAAATAAAAGATCCAAAATATACAAATTTGCAGAATGGCCCTGGAAGGCCTGCTTCCACTTCTGTTTGACTGGCTCAGTATACAGCTGCGCGGAAGAAGTCCAATAGACGTCGATTCATACTTTTGCAGCATCTTGACCTTGATAAGACACAACGGTGACAATTGTGCCTTTTCCATCCCCTGAAACGATTTTCCCGAGCCAGATACTCCGTTCACAACGTAATGGGACGTATAAGAACGCCTCCTTATCCCATTCAAGGTTCTCGAGTGTTTCGTGATGAATCCTTTGAAGTAGCTCGATATCTCCACGCCTGTATTCACCGTACTGGAAGTTCCAACTCGTGTGGTCAGAGAGTGTAGGCAAGGACCATGACTCCGTTTTGCACACCTGGTCATATTCCGCCTCCTCTTCCTCACTGCCCCGAATATGCCACCTTATTGGCCGCGCCTGTTGGATTATCCGTCGATAGTCGTTATTGACGGTAAAGATCCCGGAGCTGTTATTGACGTTGTGATCCCTCCCATAATATGCGACGCGCAGCTCTGAACTGCTGGAACCTGATTGAACGTCCTCGATTGAGCAGGAGATTGAAGTTGGATAGGACATGTAGTGGGGGAATGGGGGGATGGGGTTAGAGAACAAGCTGAAGCAGTCAGCTGTCTTTATACATGCGAGTCTTATCGATATTAAACCAGAAGGCTGTGATTACCTAAATGTGCAAATACATACTCGCGCGCGCTACCTTGTTCCAATCTGTGACTTGAACTCGAAATGAAATCTGGATTCTGGAGAATATGATACATGCATAAGAGTGAGTGTGAGTGAGTGGAAATTTATCCTTGCGTATTAGAGTAATACTAAGCATGCAAAAATCGCGAGCAAGATAAGACGGGAGGGGCGAGGGCGAGAGAGAGACGGAAGAGAACAAGAACGAGAGTTGCAAAAATCGGTCGACGGTGACGGATAGCAAAAAGCAAGCGTGCGTGCAACGCAAGTAGGATACGTACGATAGACAAAAGAGAAAGAAAAAGAGAAAAGAACAAATCAGATTCTAGCTAGCGTATTAACGTATCAAAAAACGAGATATGTAAGTAACGAGAAAACCAAACCAAGAACCCCCTTAAAATCCGATGGTAGCGATAGAAGGAGCGTAGTGGGTCAGTACCAGTAAACGATAATAGTTTAAGTTTTGTGCGGGATACGTCTATGCATGACGAAGTGTACTCGAACTGCTAACCCGTGTATGGTTCGTAGTGGGCGTCGTCTCCGGGACAGCAGGGAAGGAATCGAAAAAGTCCTTATCGAATAATCTCGAGTAGGCGGAGGAATCCGTACCCCCCGTTCCCGTGGAAGAGGTGGTAGAGATCCACGAAGGCGGACGAGCTAGTATTGGTGTCGTTTGTGAATGTGCTGAACGGGGTTCGTTCATCTCAGGGATAGAGAGCGGTAACGGTTCGGAGAGGATGAGTTCGTGTAGGGAAGGAGAGCGAGAGCCCATATCGGGTAGAGTGGCGGGGGATAGCATCGACGTCGACACTTTCGGGGGGTCGATTCCATCGTACCCGTCTAGGTGGAACGACAAAGCTCAGTCAGCTTCGTAGAAACGATACACGACCTAGACCATCAACTCACCAGTATCATACGAACTCGCCGAACTCGCGCTCGACTTTGTCCTCCCCCTCGAAAACATCTTCTCCGCAAACGAAGCAGCCCTACTCATCCCCCCCCCTCCTCCTCCTCCTCCTCCCGATCCTCCCTTCCTCGGTGACTTTGACGAAGGCCACTGCAACCCCACACCTCCTCCCACAGCACTCCCACTCCCACTAACAACACTCGCCCTATCCTCCTCCCCCTCCCCCCCAGGCCCATCCCCAATCAAGATCCTCTTCCCAGATCTAGATCCACTTCGTGTTCTCGTTCGGGTCTCAAGCATAGTCCTCGTACCAGTGAAATCTGGGCTATAGTCCGGTGGTGTGACCACGGTCACAGAGTCGTCGGAGGAGGTTGACACGCTATGACGGGGTGGGTACGCACCGGAACGGGAGGAGGAACTTGCGAAGCGCCGGATGCTGGAGAGGTATTTGGAACCTGTGCCTGAGGTGGAAGGGGATTTAGGTGGGGGTGTGGGGGGGATGTCGTCTGAGGAATCCATACCGGAGCTTGTTGAGGTTGAGGTTGAGGCTGAGGTTGAGGTGGAGGGAGGAGCGGGGTTTGAAGAGACGGAAGATAATATATCTCCCGCGTGAATCGAATGCGCTTTCGTAGGTTTCGGTGGTGGCGGTTCCAGAGTAATACTCGGAGGTAACGGTGGGGCACCCGACGACGACGACGACTGTGAAGGTCTCGACGAGGAAGACAACAACTCCATCGACCTCGACCTCGAAAGATCCTTCATATTCGAATTCGAAAACGAACCCGCATTATGAGGAGGCGTCGCCGGAATAGTCTCCAACGGCACACCCGTACTCGTCTCATGCTTCAAACTCGAACTCTTCCCCGAACCACCCATCCCAAAAACCTTCTTCAAACTCATCTTCCTCATCCTCCCCCCATCAGAATCCTGACTCGTCCTCGTATTCGACCGACTCAACCGAGTAGCTTCCTCCTCCTCCTTCCTCTTCTCCGCTTCCCGTCGTTCCGCCTCCGCCTCCGCCAACCTCGCTCTCTCCCTTTCTCTTTCCTTTTGCTTCTGTTTTTCCCTCTCCCCACTCTCATCAGGATAATCCCCAACAATCACACGACTCTCCAACAACGCACTCTGCTGCATCAACATCGCGAGTTCACCCAACCCAGGGCTCATCGGTTCTCCCCCTACCCCACCAGTCCCACCGTTCCTATTCTTCACAGGCGTCCCAGGAGGAGCGTTCTTGAGAGAAGCAGGTAACGTCCGCGCCTGCGTCTCCCTCACTTTCCCATGAACGACAGCCGAAAACGTCGATTTTCGGTTAGCCGTCTTGGAGGGGTCGTAAGGGTCCGTAGAAGCTCGGAGATGGGAGGAGGCTCCGGTTGTCGTTGCTGGTTTTCGTGAAGAGGAAGAGGAGGAGGATTCAACGACGCCAAACTCTGAAGTGCTAACGCTCTCCTTCCTCCTCCTCCTCTGCTGCGGTTGAGATGGGGGTTGGGGTTGTCCATCAACAGACGTAGGCGACCCCGACCCTGACCCTGACTTGCCAGGGAGATACACCGGAACACCCCGACTCGTCACGGGCGATATCCTCTGCGCGAACGACACATGTCCCGGACTCGACGTTTCCGCCATACTCTCAGGTCTTGACACCGTGATCATCTGACTTTGACCTGCGAACGAGGGAGAGGAAGGGGAAGGTACAGGTGAAGGTTCGGGAGTCTCGTCTCCTTTTGAAGGTGTGGGCATCAACCGGCCCTGGTCGTGTTCGTGTTGAGAGGTGTGAGTTGAGCTCCCATTGCTGTTGGTGTTGTTGGTGTTATTGCTCGTCGCTACATCCTTATCTTTCTCTTGTACTTGTCCATCACCACTACCAGCACTACCAACAGCGTTCACCGGCGACTTCCGCTTGATGGGTTTCACAAAAAGATCGGCATCGTCTGAGTTACAAGTTAGTCAAAAAGGTACCAAACGATTAGAATGCAAGGAACAGTGCCTTACCATCATCATCACACGCCTGGGAGATAACCCTCGTATCCTGTACCGTCGCCGTGCTACCGTCACTTTCGTCGCCAGAAAGTGGGGCAGGCGGAGGCGGACTAGAATATTGTGTAAAGCGTCAGGGTTGCTCGGGCACGTAATGGAGCGGAAAATGACATACCCCGTAACTTTAATTTCGGCGGCGGCGGTGGGGGCAATGGCAGTGGCTTGTTCGGTGGGGGTTGTTGAGGCAGTGACATCGGCTGTGCTATCCGTTGGCGGTGGTGAGATAGCTGGGGCTGATTCTGGTGAGCTTTCAACGGGGGGAGGATCTGACTGTACATCCGCATGCGCATCGTTGGGAGTAGACGTCTCAGTTGAAGCTGTCTGTTCGTCCACCTGGGTACGTATGATGAATGAGTGAAAATAGAAAGATGAGAATGTAGAGACTCACCTTGATTTCCTCCGGCTCTGCAACGACAATAGTCGGTGTCTGCGGTTGCGTTTGCCCTTGCGCTTCCTCCACACTCGAGCCCAAAGACGCCAACGCCTGTTGACCCGAACCGGTCCCCGTCTGCTGAGGCGACAAAGACCCCTCTCTCGACCTCGGATGATAAACACCCTGACTCTCGCCCTCCGCCTTCCTCGCCAAATCCAACGCAGTCGAAAACGGAACAGCCCTCCTCGGTCCAGAATCCGAAGCTACCCTCCTCGAAAGCCCCAACGGCAACTCCGGTACCGGCGGCGGAGGCGGAGACGAAGGAGCAGCAGCAAACGGTAATCCCTGGGGTTGCCCCAATGCCGAATCAGGAGGCGCAAACCCCCCAGTATCCTCATCCCCATCTCCATACTCTAATCCAGGTATCTGAATCCCCAGACCCATCTTCGTTCCATCCCCAGGCATAAACGAATGCCTCGCCTCTGACCAACTAGGTGGTGAGGGACCCGTAATCTGCGTTGTCAAACCCCCGCTACCTGCAGGTCCAGTCGTATGTGACTTGACAGACGAAGGTATCCTATTCCCATAAAGCTCCCCCCTCCGTTTCGCAGGTCCGTTCTCCGCTATTGGGGGTGCACCCAACCCAAACGAACCTCGTGGAACGGGTACACCGCCTTTCTTTTCGAATTTTGCTATTCGGTCTTTGAGCGCTCCTCCTGTGAGTTGGGGTGTCAACAACGAAGCGGACGAGGAGGAGGAAGAGGAAGAGGTGGTGGAGGTAGTGGAGAACGACGTTGGGGGTGGGGATGTAGGGCGTGAAGATGAGTGGCCATGGCCGGGTTGGTTTTGAGAGGCATTGTTCCGCTGTTCGAGAGCGGCTATGCGTTCTCTGAGGTTCAGAGGTTGGACTTGTGGTCTTGAGGACCTACACAAGACGTATGTCAGTCAACAGTCAATTTTGATGGTATGTTCGTTTGAAGGGTAAGAAAATTATAAAGACGCACATGAAAACTAGTTCAGTTTACGATTAGGATTTCAGCCCGACCAGCGAACTCGAGGGACAGAAATTTAGAGTAAAAGGGAAAATAATTGTGCAAAGAAGAAAAGTCCCGAGCGAGAATGAACGACGGCCACGCTGGCGCTGTGAGATGGATGTTGTTGGTCAAGACTTGTCAGCCCTGTTCGACTTAACCGATCATGTGAGCAGAAAACGGAATTTTTTTAATGATTTAATTTCCTCCGAACCCCAAATTCTTTCCTTTTACGGAACCCTAATTGCCGGAGCGCCCATCATTTGGTCGTCGTCATTGGCAGTACTAGTGATCAATGTGCTCGGTAGTACAGAAACGTCCTGACGACTGATATTGGGAAATCTACCTGATATTGGGTACTGCAATATGGTTGTCAAGTATTCTGCTGATAGAGTACGGTCATATGTGGCTGGTATCCAACGACAACGCTAATCAGAATCGATAGTATCCTCCACTGCCCCACCTCCTATTCCTATTCCCTTGGACAGCCAGTACGACCGCCGCTTATCCTTGTCTGCAGGCTTCTCGAGTTCCTCCAAATCGTACTCGGCCTCTTCATCAAGAACAACAGAGTCCTCCTCCTCCTCCTCCGATCCACCATCCGAATCCCCATCATCCACGAAATACACCGACACTTCCTTCCCCGTCTTTTGTCGTTTTGCAGGCGGCGGTTTAGCAGCACCGATATCGTACCTGCCCCCATCCTCATCCTCCTCCCCATCCTCTTGGAGCTCCCCGTCCTCTTGATCTTTCCTCTTCGAGCCCAAATACACCACATCATCTCCATCATCGGAATCCTCCCCAGAAGAGACAGACCACACTTCCTTGGCGACCGTACGACGACCTTCACTGCTCCCGTTCCTTTTCCTATTCCTCCCACCCGTCGTCCCCTGGGCCTGATGATCGCCATCGCCATCCATCGTCATCGTAACCACAACCGGACGCGGATCAACCCCAAGCATCTTATGCAGCACCCTCTGATCATACACCTCCTGAACTACACGTCTCTGGTTGATCACCTAACCCATCACGCATCCGCATCCGTCAGCACACGCCCGTCATTGAAAGCCTTGTAAGAGACTCACCTCCTGCGTAACATCCAAAATATACGACAAAACACCCAAATCCTCCGGCCTATACCCACTCTCCCTCAACCTCACCGCCGACCCGGACCTCCTCGAACTGAGAATCTCCGATTTCATATAGAGCGTTGTCCTCAAGATCTCGAAAGCGCCCGCGAAGGTAGCTTTGACTTTTGGGAAGTTGTACGATCCGGAGGATATATCGTTCGCTGCAAGGCGTCCAACTCAGTCAGCAACCGTACCCAAAAAGCTAGAAGAAGAGAGAGGGAACCACTCACTAGGATCAGCCGGATCCTCCACACTCAACAACCCCGTCTTCCACTCCACATACCACCCCCTCTGTCTCTTCCCATAATACGTCCCCCCACCCCTAATACTAATCCCCGTATTCTGATAATTAAAATACTTCCCATACAACTCGAAAAACTCCACCAACAACACACCCAAGTTCCTATCGGGGTCGATCTCCCCTCTTCGGATTTTGGGGTGCATTTGGAGGAAGGAGATGACGAGGCAGACGATGGAGTATGAGCCTAGGCCGCCGGTGTAGACTTCGTTCATCCCCCGTTGGCTGAGGAACATTTTCGTGATGAGGACGAGGGAGCGGAGGGCCATGCCCCCACCAGGGCTTTGGGATGCGCCGACGTGCATGTCGTGTAAAAACCCGTTTATAATCTTCGCACCCCCAACCCCATTCGGCTGATTTATACTAATATCCACCGGGATCAACCCATGTCTCGCTACGAATTTGACGATGGGGACTTTGGCTTTGGCGACGATTTGGATGTTGTCTGCGATGCCTTTGCGACGCATCGTGTCGGCGATGAGGCGGAGGACTTGTTGTTTGTTGTGGAACATTTGTTGGGCCATGGTTTCGGAGAGGACGACGAGGTCGATGTCGCTGAGAGGAGAGAGAGGACGTGTGAGTGTGAGTGTGTGGAGGGGAAAGGGAAGGGAGAGATGTAGACGCACCCAGAGGGAAGATACAATTTCGTAGCATAGCTCCCAAATGGATACACCTGAGCATCCGAATACCTCGACTTTATCGCACTCGTAATCATATCCACCAAAAGACTCCGTATCTCGTCTTCGACAGGCGACGGCGAGATGTACTTTGTGAACGCTTCGACTTCGGTGTGCAATCTGATAGCAATCATCCGTGAGTAGATAAGAGAGAGAGAAAGAGAGAGGCCTTTTGAGACGTACACTTCAGCGACGTTGTTACACCCGTCAAACCGGAGCCCCTCTAACCATGGTGTCCTCTTCGACGACGAGTAGGAGGAGGAGGAATAGTCGTATCTGTCTCGACGTCGGTCACGGTCTCTGTCCCGACTCCGTTCTCGTTCGCGTTCGCGTCGTTTTCCTCGATCCCATTCTCGGTCATGTTCAGGTGAACGTTCGCGGCCTGAATTGTATATTGAGCGAGATCATCAGCAAGAGGGAAAAGAAGAAGCAAAAGGTCAAGTCAAACGTACGTTTGCCTTTCCTATCCCTATCCCTGTCTCTGTCTCGTTCCCTACTCCGACTGCGACTCCGACTCCGGCTACGCTTCCTTCGTGACCGTCTATCACGATCCTCTCGGTCTCGGTTCTCCTTCTCTTTACCTTTTCCTTTCACCACAACAGGCTCTTCCTCCTCATCAGACTCCACACCCACCAACGCAATAAAATCTTCTCCCCCTCTAAACGACGTCGACGGTCCATTTTGCCCATTATCCCCGCTCTTCCGTCTCTTCAACGACAACCTCTCCTTCTCCTTCGACTTTCTCTTCTTCTTTTTATCCTGCACAGCGTCTCCGTCTCCGTCTCCGTTTACACCAGATATATGCGCATCCGTGCGCACAGGCGTCGAACTCCCACTCCCCTCGGTTGTAACAGCCGATGTCACTGTCGACTTTGATTTGGATTTCTTTTTTCGGCGTTTCTTCGTAGTCGTCGTCGCTGTCTGTCCATTAGGAGTTTGTGGTGGTTTTAGCGTAGAAGGACCCGCCGCCGAATCGTCCATGTTGATGGTGAGAGTCAACGATGAAAAAAATAGTATTACGTATTACGTGATTCGCTTGACGGAACCGATTCGAACTTTCCCACGGGTAACCTCCTCGGTTCGGGTTTGGATGACAAAGCTGTTGTGCCTCTCCGGGACCTTCATCATCACTTTCTAATTTCTCTTGCCGTCGGTTGGCGAGTGCATATGTATATTCATGGTTGACGAAATATTGAATCTTGATCATATCCTAGGAAGCCTGAGAACAGAAAGACACTGCCCGAGCGGCTTGCAACGGAGAAAGACTCAGGGCGTGGACGGTGGATCCCGAACGAAGGCTTGTTCTTCATATCGGTCAGCTCTTAGAAATACCGACAAACAGCGATGAATTCCCTCTGAATCCTCTCCCGTTATTGACCATAACATTAACGACATGCGGGAACCATTGACCTCGAAATAGACCGTGTTGGAAGATTTTAGCGCCTAGTGTTGCGCGGGCTCGGGCTCAGGCTCAGATTCACATCACACAGATCACGGCCGTCGTCTGGTGGTAGTGGTACGATAAAATACATCTAGCTCCTCTCTACATCCGAATCCTCACAGTCTGAATCTAAATCTGAGTGTGGCTGCTTTCACACGACATAATCTCACTCATCTCCTGGTCCAGGTCCTGCTCAGCCCCATCCTTCTCCCCCGACTCTACTGCCGATACCCCATCCCCATATTCATTTATGATCGATGTATCCTCATTATGTTTGAATGCACACTTCAGAATCTGAAGGACCTCAACCATAACGGGGTGGAGTCAACTACGGCGCTTGGGGAGGTTTCTTGTAAGATGGTCGTCAAATCGGGAGAGTCCCGCGCGCCCGCCGCTCTGGTTGCGGGTGACTCAGCCCAACCTTATTTGAATGAATAACCTAAGGTTTATTACTGTACCGTTGCTTCACTGGTCACTGAGGTCACAGGTGGCGTAACTGAACAGGGCATGTATATTGGCTTTGAGCGGGCCCAGGCCCGGGGGTTGGGCTTCCAAATCCTCGAGCCCGAGCTCTAAGGCCTGCAAAGCCCTCTGTTGGAACTGGGCTAGGCTTTTTAAGCCGCGGGCTCAGCTTGGACTTTCAAAGGCTCAAGCCCGCGCCCGCACATCACTAGACTAGCGCCTGTTCGCACTTCAATCCAGGGAGACTCAAATGGCAGCGAGAAGGAGGAGAGGGAGAGAGAGAGACAAATAAGAAATAACGGCGTCATAAACTGGTAAATCTCGAAGACTCCAAGCGGGGTGCCTCAACCCGAATGGAGCATGGTTCCGAAAACTTGAGGTCCAGCGGCGCAGGCTCACTACCCATCCGATACTTATTTTTGGGCTACCCTTACAGTCACGTTCACCTTTTAGGTTTGATAAGTATGATCTCAAAGAACAGCACGACGCTACATGCACATACAAGCGGTCCTCTCGGAGCCGCTCTTTCTTCCACCAAACCCAATACAACAATGACTACGAGTTCTCGCTCTGCGGGGACCAATCATCCAAACTCTAGCGGGCCTGGGCTTCGAGTCGTTCAAGTAGAAAGGGACTACAACGTCAATAGCGGTTCTGGAATCTTCATCGTCAACAATCGAACCAAATTTATCCAAGGGGCGCGATCAATACGATTACATATCCAGGGGACCGAGGAGGAGGAAGAGGAGTACGACCAGGTAAGTGAATCATAATACACGAGCCACATAATGGCAGCCAGGCGTGCTGATTTTCTCACTGGGGGGGTAGTACTTCGAGTATAGACGCAGTGACATCCGCCTGCTTCGAAAGATACACCACGAGAAAGTCTGGGATTTGAGACTTTGTGTTCAGATCGACTGTGAGCGAAGTGTTTGGCTCGCAGAGATCTTGTCGGGAGATGGGAAAGGGAGGATAGTCACTGTGGTGTCTTATCAAGGACAAGATGCCCCCGAGGTACGAGTTTGCGCTGGGCTTCTTTCAAGCTGATTCACACCTCACGTCGGACAGATATGGAAAACCACCTTTCGTGATTCAACAACACAGTTGTGAGTCTTCTAATTTCCGAAATCTGTTGCGGCGGAACTAGAAATTGAAAGCCGAATAGATGTGCAGATAACGCCCACCTTCTCGGGATCAATAGGTCCAAAATCCCACTCTTGATTCTTTTGGGCGGTAAGTGACCTTATACCTACCAGCTGGAGGTTTGCTGATTCAGAGGCCTCCGCCACAGAGCTTGTGCCTGCCGCGACTCTTGCAGATAATATAGGCGAGTTGAGTCAATGGTATCTCTCGAGCCTACGTGTGAGTCCCATATTCGTCAAATTAGACAATATATTAATTTTACTGTCGTAGAGCCACTGGGGTTGCAAGAGGGAAGAGTTATGGATAGACAATGCGAGGGGAGTCATTTGTCGCGGTCCAGAGGGGCCGGAACCATATTTGTTTGGGGAAGATTTTGGACTAGACGGCCTGGTTGTGACTACAGACCTTCTCAAGGAAGATACCTTGACGCGGTACTTGGCAAATCTCAAGGCGAAGAGAACAGATCTCGCACTCGTGAAGTGTATCAGCTACGGCCGAGATGATCCAGACGACGACGACGACGACGTGGGCATGTCACGATCGGTTGATCAACCGACCGTCTTTCGAAATTTGGACAACACCACCATCGCCGTGGCAAATCAAACCTGGGCGAGTATTAGAGAATCTCTTGTAGAGCGAGAGCTGTTGGAAAATGGACAGTTCAGGTGCGTACATTGCAAGTCGGAGGTTATCCTCTCTGACTGATTCGGGTAGATTCCTGTTCACTGAAGGCGACGAATCTTTTTCATTGCACTTAAACCACGACATAGGAGAGGTCTGGATATCTCAGGCTTTGAGTATTTTTCATTCTTGTGGAATAGCCTTGGAAGAAAGTCTCAGAGACTGCAGTACGTTGTTTTTATTTTTGACTCTAGCTCCCTTCCAGACATTGATATCGCCCAGCGCTGGTCGTCCCTCAGGCAACGTTGGTGGGCAGACCCTATAAATCCGAGTCTAAGCGCCGACTTCCCCTTAAACAACCAATCTATCTTTTCGTCCGTTTGCCTCATCCCTCTTCGTATTCCGCCGCGTCATTCCAATACATCTCTTCCTTCCACTGGTCGTTCCAAGAAAGCGGGGACCCTCCTCTCCCACTCGAGATATGTGACAGCCTCGGTCTCCCCATTGAGCTTGAGTTCTCGGGGATTTCCTACTCCTCGATGTCTTGGACCGCTGCTCAGTACAAAATGCTCCGCCAATATAAAGTTCTCCGGGGGTTCGACCCAAACACGACTGCCTTCGCTCAACATGTTGGATTCAATGACTGTGTTTTTACCCCGATAATCGACTCGGATCAAATTGAGGTAGTATATGAAGGTACGCTCCCTGCTTAGCCATTCATTTAGTACTCTTACTTAGTTTTCTGTCATCTCGAATCCCATGATGACTTAGGTTATCCAACCAGTCATGAATGTAGTGCTGATACTCTCAAACATCCTGCGACCGTCCAACGGAATCAGAACGAAGTCCTTGCCCCCTCGCCCTCACGCTGCAATAGCAACATTGGTGAGTAGTATAGTACACAATTGTGTCTGAATCGCGTTGTAGACGTTGTCCTCGTTCATGTAGAGTGCAGACCCACCATCTTGGATCATGGTCCCAATAAGCATCAGGAAACTGGTCCAAGAGAAGGAGGAAAGGAGCATCGTCGCATTTATGTTGAACGGGTACGTTGAAAATCAGCTCTTGTTGCCTCGTATCCTTACACAGTCTGGATACCTCACAGTCAGACCTCCGTCGCAGCAATGACATCAACAAAGAGCAGAAAACTGAGAGAACCTCGATAATCCAGCAGTCCGATCGTCTTTTCTACGCTTCTAGCCCTCCGCTTTTCATGGACATACCATTTGCGAGCCCTACATCATCATTTCATCCACAAAACATCACATTGCAGGGGATGCCGCAGCACGTATTGGCGGCGAGTTTCCATGACCCAGTTTCGACATGGCATACAAGTACCTCAGACCCTGAGATCGCCAGTTTCAACGGCAACCCCAGCACGTCCACCATGAACGATAGGGACTCGGCATACGCTGATCCAGCCGGATACGTCGTCGACACTACCACCCCCATTACATCCGCTATAAATGATACGGGCTCAGCATACGCTGCCGATCCATCTATTTACATCGTTAACACCACCACGTTCGACCGTTGTCACTCTGAGGCTATAATGCCCCCGAGTATGCGATCCCATGGTTTGCATACTACCGATATGAATTCACGTCCAGGTGAGGATATGTCCCAGCGTATCGGGGACACCGTGGATCATCAGGGCTGTCCATCCGAGAAGGAACATGAAGATCTGTTACATTCCAGGCCATCTCATCTAAGTTCACGAATAAGTAGAGCAGCGGAGAAGGGGAAGCCTGATACACCTACGGAATATGCGCAGATCATTCAAATTGACACCCTCGGTCAGTCCTGATCCTTCTCAGTTCAAAATTCAGAAAGCGGTCCTAACTCAATATGTTTCGAACCCTACAGAGAGCGGGTCTGATACGACTGGAGACGCGCAACGACGGTCCTTTGTTGCGACCTGGTGGCTATCGGCTGATTGTGGGGTGCTCGTTTGCTGCCTATATTTGGTCTTTGTGCAGTGGATATTGGCGTAGCGCGAGATTTGTTCTAGGTGTTCCGCGTTTCGTCGCGATGTTCAGCCGTCGAAAATTTTCATGTTCTTCCGAAACTTAGATTGAATCGCCTGACAAAATAATCATGGTTGGTGTTCTCGTCTCCCATTGATAACTTAAAGAGGGAGTTCGCTGTGAAACACGGTATACTCGTCCCACAACCTTGTGGCGGGGGCGACGGCGAAATATTT
>JANHQD010001014.1:0-10526 GCA_024721195.1 Marasmius sp. AFHP31
TTCATTGTTCATTATGCCTCATATGTACAATCTCTATTAGTTATCTCTTTATGGTAGTTATAATTATTCTACATGTATATAAGCTGGTAGTTCTCTACGTGAATACACAGTGTGCTTGAGCTTCTACGTCTTGCCTCTATAACTCTCTCAACTCTCCTGGTAAGTAGTAGTTGTAGTAATGTAGTAGTCCACTGTGCTAGGCATCATGCTGGGTCTACAGAAGGGGGGTAATGTCATGAAGTGCCACTTTTCCCCTATCTTTTCATTTCTTATCACCCATTCCCCTTCCAGTGCCTGTTTGTCACTTTTGACACCCATTTGTAACATTGATGCCTACCAGATGCCCATCTTCCTGTTCCACATCATTTCCTCCCGCATCCTTGTTCTTTCACATTGTCTTCACAACCTATTCCATCCATTGTTCTCATTGTTCTTTTATACACGACAGTTACTCGTTCTGGACTCGTTATTGTTCTATACCTGGACTACTATTGTTTTCTCCTTGTTCTCTATTATCTTTCTTTACTCTCATATGACTCATCTTCCAGATCACTGACTGGGTATATAAGCTAGGTTGTTTACACCTGGTCCCTCATCTTGACCTCTTGTTGTTGGGACCAGGTGAGTAGTTACTTCTGTTTCTCCCTTTACCTGCAATGTATCTAACTTGTCGTTGGGACCAGTTCTCTCATTTGCTCTTGTTCTCTGCTCATTGTCTTTACTCTCTGTCATTTTCTCTGCTAGACAACTTCTACTGCCACCATTTCTATATCTGAAGTCCTAGCAATCTATGCTTTAGGACACATGTACGCTTTCAATCCCTAGCACAGCATAGTCATCTGTATTTCAGGGGCTCAGGGGGATTATTTTGTAGATGATGAAGCTGAACATCATTTTTACATCATGTCATTTTTGAGGGTGTTGTAGTCTGCCTTTCTGATGATTACACCTATTTTGTCCATTCTGGTTTATTGAGACCTCAGAGTATCAGTACAACCTTGCTAAAGAATGAAAACACAGCAGTTGCACTGGGTCACATAGAGCATGACAATGGAAAAGATACGATAACAATCTTTGTTTGATTGAATCTTGTGTTTATGTTGTGTCTCCCCAAATACCAACACAGCAAAATGCAAGCAGTTTTTTCTATTACCTGGCCTGAAGGTAGTTTATGTGTGTTCACCTTGACTAATGGAGTAATGGGTCTATACAAACAAGAATGAGATGCGTTGAAAGATCTTATTTATGTGCTCACTGATCCATACACTGATTATACATTGGAATACCTATGAACGGTCATTTATAGTGTCTTTCATCTTCTCTTGGCTTGTACTACGAATTACCTGTACTGCTCTGTCAAAACCGACAGATAGTACGACCACAGCAATTGACCAAACCAGTATGAGAAGCTCATATATGGCTCGGGGCCAGACTGGTGGTTGATACTTGTTGTGCTGGAATTCGGTAGAACGGCACAATGGTGCTATGGGTAGGTCAATTGGGATCAGCAGAATAAGATTTGAAGACCTCACCCAGTTTGTGAATGAAACGTGGTATGGGACCCTCTTGACTGCCTTCAATCAATGATGCAGTAACTGAGAACGGATGAGTGATTAGACTAAGACGGAGGTCGTAAGGAATCATACCTGCGCCTGTTTCAATTTGGTCAAGTTCATCACATTGAATCTCTTGTGCTTTGTTACAAGATGGGTCAAACAAGGCCAATTTATCATTATCACCGGAGCTGCTTCCTTGATTGTTAGAGTAGTCTATGGATGTAACATGAGTACAACGTGGTACTCAACATGGTGGGATGGCAATGACTAGCCTTGGTATTCCGATTGCTCGGAGGAACTATCAATTTCCTGAGTTGTATCCAGCTCTTCTATAATGTTAATACTGGGGTTGTGAGGATCACCTAATGCAATAAACGTGAAGATAGTCTCTAATGTTGCACTGAAACACTATGCACCATATGCCAACTCAGGATAGTCATGATCTTGTGCATGTTGCCTTCCATCCAGAAAGCAGCTCTTCTTTGTGAGATAATCTGGCACTGTTATGTATGAACTCCACCTCCACGATGCACCAATCCATGTGAAGATTTCTAGCTGGGGGATTCCATATGCATCCCAATCCTCCTCACAGATGACATCTTGTCCATTGGGGTCGGAGCACCAGAAGAAAAGAGTTATGGGAAGGGGATAGCGTATACAATATACACTGGCGACCAGCTCAACGGGAATGGGCGGGACAAACAGGTATGCTGGGGTAATAGAATTGGCAGGGTTGTAATGGAAGGTGCCGACAAGGGAGAATCGGACTTCATCAATAAACACTGAACAAAAACAGTCATCAGCAGAAGAAAGTGGGAAATTGTTAGGAACACTCACCCAGATCATTGGCTGGATCATTACAGTATGCAGCAAACAGAAGAGACTGACTGAGGTACGCAGTACGACGTCGAAGTAGATCTGGAAGGCAAAGAGAGAAGTGGAGCTCTGTACGGTTGCAGTCCGTGTTTTGGTAAGAGATATCAACACGTGAGGGGACTGGAAAACTCAGCATAGAGAAGGATGGGAAGTGTACATTGACATACCAGAGGTGGAGTATTTGGCTTCCACATTGGCATTTAAACTTTCACAATTCCATTCAGGAGGAGAGGTGGAGGGGAAGTGGGCCGGAATCCCGGGTTTTTTGCGGTCAAGAACGGCCCCAAAAGTCAAGAAGCCATGTCGTGCAAACTCTGAAAGGTCTTTGACGTGCTTTGTCTGCCCCGATGACGCAATCACATGTAAGAAATCGCCAAACTGTTCCTCGAAGTGTTCAATGATCTCATCGGCGTCAAGTCGTGGATGGGTGTCTTGGTGAAGTGGGGCTGGGGGATAGGATTTTGGGCGAAGAGAAGTGTCGTCGTTTGGTGGTGAGATCAAAACAGAAGCCACATCATACTGCCAAACATGGGTTCTGGGGTTGAACCTCCAAAGATTCCATTCGCCAAACACCTGTTGTCCCATTGATAGGTAGTTGGCACTAAAAAATAACCCACTGACTGGCATCATAAGACTGTTGTCGTCCCGCAAAGTGAAAAATGAGGTCCTCTGCAAGCACTATCAGTCAATGAATGAAGGACATTGAAAGACTAGGCATACTTGTGTATACCAGAGATAGTAGTATACAGCCCAATTGTCTTGGGCTATAATCTCCCTAGCATATTCCTTACCGTTCGCAAGTTCTACAATGTTCGCTGTCAACATCTACACTGTGTCTCGCTGAGAATCGATCTTACCGTCATGAAATATCAATGTCGGCCGCTCCGAACAACCGAGTCCAACCAGCTGGGTGAGCAGGGGTGACCTGGTAAGAGTTGATTCAGTAATGTGTCAGTCGCAAGGAGCTTGTTGTACCGTTGGGATTGCGTCGATATCTCCCGGTACACCCGGTCCATTATCTAAAGTAACTTGTATTGTTATCATTCATATTGAACCTCTTCAATTGTACTCACATTATTCAGCTCAGAGGCCTGATTTTTCTCCACCGTCTCAACCTTCACGGCAGTAAACCCTCCGGAAAGTCCCAATATTCCAACGTGCTGGATTGTCTTCCTCAGTTTAACTACTTTCAGCTTTCCCGAATCTTGTAACGTCCCGGACGTTTGTCGAGTCTTGACAGTGACAGTGACAACAGTCGAAGACACGTTCCTCCTTACAATGATGTCCCCCATGGGGAATCTTCGGTACGTATCCCCGTTCTAGGCTTGAGGTCCAAAGTGTTATCCGCGACAGAATAAATGGCTACGTACCAAAGTGACCCACTGTGACTCCCTCCCCGAACCGTTGTACACGTTGACTTGATCCCTCCCCACATTCGAAAAGGTCGCGCAATCACCGATCTGGGTATTGCTTACGTTCGTAAAGAATCTGCTGACCGCCATTCTAGTAGGGCTAGGAAAAATTGGAAGGAAAGACAGTGAGTCTTGAGAATCCCGTGGAGTAGGTGACAGCGAGAGGAAGAGGGATGGGTTGCATCCATCGATACTTTATGCAAACCTCTGCTGGCCTCCTGATCAACATGTCTCCTGATCAAGTGGAGCAGTGTCTTCGAGTAAACCCATGACCTAAAGTGAAAGAGTTCATCACTGTGGCAATGTCTCGGGGTTCTTGCTACCGTGATGAATCTCACGCGTGGGACACTGCCAAATTGCGCAGCGGGAGAAACCAAAGCGGAGTTATCTCAAATGTTATTTGAGCGATAAGGATGAGGTAGTTCCAGATTTGCTAGAATTGCATAGATCATTACCGTCCAGAACCACAGTTCTGCGTTCCCCACGTCCCGGAGCGCGAGGTGCTGCTACACAGCTTTGAAAGAGCGTCTAACTCTCTCTGATTCTCATGCTGTTAAACGTACTGGTCAGGGTAATGGCTGTGATTTGAAAGAGGAAGGGCGCCTTCTAGAGAAAGAAACTCACACGCCAGTGGGCCCCATACCGGTCCTGACACAGAATTGTAACGCCGCAACCAGTTGTGCAGAAGTCGGGGAATAGGTACCCTTGGTGTAGATCGGCAGCGTCGAGCACCCATATAAAGACAATGAGAACGATATCGCGTTGGCTATAATTTGGGTACACCCAGACGGCCAGAACTCCGCTTCCACCGCTCATCCTGGAATGGACTTGAATACTGCGCGGCAAGACTCCTCTCAGCCGGATTGAACCAGAGGACCCATCGATCCAGGGCTTGCTTTGCTAGGAGACCGCAAATCTGTTGTCTGCGAATAGTTCTCGTATCGAAGAACTGAACCTTGAGTTAAATCAGACACCAAAGCGGCTAGATGTCCTTGTTGAACGTGGGACTAATAGCAAAAAGCAACTAGTTGAGTCTTGAATCAAATAGATATAATCCAACCCCCTCACATTCCGCCCGATCAACCTCCAGTCTCCTTCCAAACGGGTAGGGTTGCTTCTTTTCTTGCTCGGACGTTTGATATCCAGTGCTTGGCGAGGAAGAGGAAGGAAGGGAGTACCTAGCCAAGCCTTTTTAGTGGTTATCAGAATCCTGAAAATCATATACTACGCTGACTCGTCATGGTGAATAGTTGTAGGTTCGAGCGGAGCTTGATTTTCAGGATTTCGGCGGCAGGCAGGTTGTCTAGGCCCGGCATTCTGCGCTTTCTCAGTTGCGGTCAACCAATTTTATCCTGTTTCTTTCCCCAACCATGTCATTTTCCGATGACAATCTTTTGCCTTTCGATAGGTGTTTCAGGAGACCTTCTCACGCCGAGTCTATCATATTTCTTTTTACTCGAGTCGGAAGGTCAAACCCAACGAGGTTCAATCTATAAACATCATTGTTTGCTATCATTCGGGGCGCCCGGTCGAACATTCATTCTGCATCCTAAATTCTGCATCCTAATGATAATCCTCTTTTCGTCCCAGACACAAGCTATCCGGTATCTGAAACGCTTACAAAGCCGATGGATAACCGATAGAAGGGGATTTGGTGCACGTCGATACGCCCACTTGTCTGATTTCTCCGGTTAATTCACCTCTGGAGATCCAGGACGTGCGCTGGGAGAACTCTCCTGCCAGGCCGTAATCCGCCACGTGATGATAATGCTGCCATGTACACTGTCAAGATACTCAGCACTTCGACTCCTTTCACCTCTCTTCGAGACCCCGACTGTCCGATGTTCGTCAATCCATTGTTTCTATGACGTTGAATACTGCTCGGCACCCTTCCTAAACGTATGAGCACCGCCACTTGAGGGCACATGCGGAATGTGAGGAACGGGACTCGAGGCTATTCAATCAGACCGAGCACTTTGTGCAGGTAACCTAGTTTCCAACAAACAGCGGGTCGAAATAGAAAGACGTCGTATATGGGAGGGGGCCTCGACCAGGGATATGAGCTGACATTCCCGAGTCAAGTCGTTCTGGCGAGCATGGAAGCTGACTAGATGCCCCATACCAATTCCTTAGGTTGGAGATGCTCAGATGGATAACTCGTCCGCACAGGAGTGTGGTATTGGGATCGGAGACCATCTTCAAATATCACTGGCGAGGAAGGATGTGTTGGTGAGACGGAGACTCGTACTGGATATAGCTCCTGCCAAGGACTTGAGAGGCTTGCCCTCGTATGTCCAACATGTCTCTGTATCTGTGCGGACATTTACTATCATTCGGTATATTCATAGGTGCTGCTTGAGCCAGCGACGAGAAAGTTGTCTCGTCAAACATTCTTGTACGAGAAAATGGTCGTGTGTTATAAGGGTACAAACTTACTCATGTTCTTGCCTTCTGTCCTTTTATCGCCGCTGTGGTCATTAAGCAACGTTCTCAGACTGACGTTTGAGGATAGCATCACAACTCGTGACGGTTTCTTGCCTTGGTGGAAGTGTTGGAGCCAGTAGTGTGGTTGTAAGCCGATATTACTAGGAGCTAGGGACGAGGGCTATCTGTGAGCACGGCATCGTGAACTCATGACTTCTCCTCGAGGCTAATGAGCGCAACCGTTTGTTATAGATACTACAAAAGAACAAATAAATGCCGAGGTGAAATTTCCAGCGGCCTCCAAAAGAATGATTTGATGAGAAAAGCGCCATTACCCTTAGTTTATACGGAACAAGAGAGGATCGTCGAGGCCACTAATTTAGCCTTTCATTTCGAACTGATGCCCAATATCCCGTGCTAGAGTCTTTCTCAATCAAGGCAACCCGGAAGATCCATCTGTGACTGAGAGATAGTGACCTCAAATTCAGTGTAGTATAGTCTTCAGTACCGTCCAGAAAGCCCGGCGAGGAGACCTTGAATTACTTTTCGGTACGGAGGCGACATTTACGAATGGATGAGCTCAACGGAAATAAATCAATTCAAAGCGACCGCAATAAATTTGTGTAGCGTGTAAGACGACCAGTCTTGCGCTATAAGAGCCTATAAAAAGCCACCAATCAGCATCAAGTCAAAGAGGTACGACTCGACACGCACTCATGTGTATTCGGCATAAATAAACTTGCGAGCATTTTTCCGCCTGATCAACTTTCAATCATCATCGGAGCCTGCCGCTACGCCAACCTTCCTGGAGCTGTCCAGTCAAACCGCGTTCCTATCGAGTCGAGTCATCATCGTAAGCGCTAGCTGGTAAGGAATACCTAGGCAAACCTATTTGAAGGTCATTAGTATTCTGTGAATCGCCAAACGCATCAGATCGTCCAATGAGAGTCAATGAGTCATCGTCATGATAAGGAGCAGGTTCAAGCGGAGCCCAAAATTCCTTGGCCTTCAGAACCACGCTTTTTCCCCCACTGCGTCGCTTCCAAGGTGCCTCTTCTCCCTTTTCGACTCTGAGGGATTTTTTGACATTCAATCGATCTTATCTCGTTTCTTTGTTCATCCACCCGACTCTACAGCTTATTGAAGAAACTTTGCCGTAGGGCAAAGCGTGGGAGGAACAACAGCGGGGGTATATACATAGCAGGTTAGCACCGGTTGTTGGAAAGGACCAAGCCAGGACATACTTCAACCATACTAATCCGTTCATCAGGATTAAAGAGAGTTGAGCATTGTCCAGTGAAGAGAAGTTTGTTACGAGTCACCGGTAGTTCTCAACCCCTACGAGCCCATACTCGGTGTACACTGCACTGAATGGTACATACCTGAAGAGTGAAGACTAGTATTCATTGCCATCATCGGCACCCAGGTGTGGTGCTCAAAGCCTTTGCTTGCCTTGGCCAGCGACGGCCCATTCATCCAGCTGGAGGTCATTGTGCAAGAGTTCGGAGGTATTGTACACCGCCGATTTAATTCTCAAAATCACGGATTCGGATACGCTTGTTCTACTCCTTTCCACGTCTCCCGTCACTATTTTTGGTGGTGCCCTTCCGAGGGGTGGCGATTATGACTACCTCTGGAATAGGGCTTAGTGGAAGAGCCAATGCTAACGACTTTATTGAGAATCGGAGAGTTAAGGTGGTCGGGGGTCGAGAAAGAGGATCACTGGCCCTTTCCCGGTGAGGATTATGCCTGGTTATCTCTCTCTGACGCTAATCATTAACGTACACCTCCGGCTATCTCAACAGCTCATGAGCGCCACAAGGTGCACCTTTAGAAATGACAAAGTCCCTCGTCCAATACCGATTGCCTCTTTGGTCCCGTCGCACTTTATACCCACATCCGACTCACACAGCCAAAGTCGGTACGGAGCACTTCCATACTTACATCCTCACGACTTTATTTCGATCTCCGTCGTTAGGTGAAGAGGTGAAAGGCAGAGCGGGTGTGTAGGCTGGTGAGCCTACCTGCCATTCGTCGTCACCCATTGATGATACCAAAGGTGTGTTCTCGTATACTAATCTATTCGTATACGCTCTCAATGCCCAATATATTCTTCCGGCCCCGGGGGGTGATTTCATAACTGTTGAAGCTGAACACCATCTTGATATCATGTCCTCCTCGAGGGCACCGTAGTCCGCCTTTCTGACGGTCGCACCCGTTTCATCCGGTCTAGTTCATTGGGATACACTGATTAAGATCTTAGAATATCGGTACGATTTTGCTAAAGAATAGAAGTACATTGGTAGGGCTGGACATAGGGAACGTGAGCCTGGCGATGGAAAAGGTACGATAATTGTCTTTGTTCGCTCGAACCTTGTGTTTACGCTCTCTTCACCCAAATACCTACACAGCACAACGCGAGAAGTTTCTTTATCAAGTTTCTTTATCACCTGGCCTGAAGGAGATTTGGGCACGTTCACCCTGACTAACAGGGTAATGGATCTATACGAACGAGGATGATACGCGTTCGAAGATCTTGTTGATGTGGTCACTTGTACATCGTACATACACTGACATACGTCGGAATACCTATGAGCTGATTTGTCGGTCATTTATAGTATCTTCCTTCGTCTCGACTAGCGACACCACAACATCCATCGTTTCTCGACGCGTACCACGCACCACCCGTCTCGCTCTGTCAAAGCCGATAGACAACACAACCACGGCAATCGACCAAACCAGCACGAGAAGCTCGTATATGGCTCGAGGCCAACCCGGTGGTTGATACTTGTTCTGCTGAGATTGGGAAGAACGACGGGACGGTGCTGTGGGTATGTCAGTCGGGATCAACAGAGTAAGGTTTCAAGACTACTCACACAGATCGTGAACGAGACGCGGTTTGGGACCCTCGTGGGTACCTCCGATCGGCGATGAAGCAACTGAAAACGGATGAGAAATGAGACTAAGACGGGGTCCTACGGAATCATACCTGCGCCTGATCTAATCTTGTCAGCCTCGTCCTGGTGAATTTCCCCTAATTCGTTGCAGGATGGGTCGAAAGATACCGAATGATCATTGTCGCCGGGGTTGTTTGCCTCATTTCTAGGGCTACCTACAAGCTTTACCATGAGTACAAGATATTGATCAGTGCAGTAAGCCACAGCAGAACTGGCCTGGGTGTTCCAAACGCTCATCGGCACTGTCAGTGCCTTCAAGTGAATTTAACTCTTCTAAAACCATGATACTGGGACTGTGAGGATCACCTAACGTTGTGAACATTAAGATAGCTTGAGTGTCTTGCCAAACCGTTGCTCACCATATACTGACCTATTTCGATCAATTCGAATGGCCTGTGACCGGTGACCGGTTCATACGAAATTGGGAATTCGTATGAACGCACTGTGACCTGTGACGCGGCGAAAAAAATTCGAATATCGGGTCCAAGAAGCCAAATTTGGCAAGCTCGGAGGTGTCACAAGGTGGGGCAATTCGAATGGACCCCCTGTGACCTTGTGACCATTCGAAAAATTTTCGAAAATTTTGGGCCGTGTGACCTGTGACATTCGAATTGATTGAAATAGGTCAGTACCAACTCAGAATAACCATGATCCCGTGCATATTGCTTCCCATCCAAAGAGCAGTTCTTCCTCAATAGATGATCTTGAACGGCTACATATCTTTCGTAGTGCCACGACGAGCCGATCCATGTGAAAATTTCTAGCTGAGAGATTCCATATGCCTCCCAGTCTTCCTCATCAATGACATTTTGTCCATCGGGGTCAGAGGACCAGAAAAAGAGAGCATCGGGAGGGGGATAACGTATACAATAGATGTTGTTGACCAGCTCCACGGGAATAGGCGGGACAAACAGGTACACTGGGGTAATACATTTCACGGGGTTGTGGTGGAAGGTGCCGACGAGGGAGAATCGGACCTCATCAATAAACACTGTACAGAAATGGTCATTAGGGGTAGAAAGCGGAAAATCATTAGGGACACTCACCAAGGTCACGGAGTGCATCATCACAGTCTTTGAAAGGAACAGACTGACTGAGGTAGGCAGTGCGACGTTGAAGTAGATCTGGAAGGCGAAGAGAGAAGTGCAGGTCCACTTGGTTGCAGTTGGTCTTTTGGAAAGAGAGATCCACACGCGAGGGTACTGAACAGGTGAGCACAGGGGAGAATAAAACGGGTTGATGAACATAAGTACCAGAAATGGAGTAGTTGGCCTCAACATCGGCACTGAAACTCCTACAAT
>JANHQD010001016.1:0-14513 GCA_024721195.1 Marasmius sp. AFHP31
GGAGCCCCTACAGCAATCTAGGAGGCGATGCTGACTGTGTTCTATAGAAGAATAAGGGTGGTGGCTGTGTCCATCATGAACGTGAATTTGGTACATGACTGTACGTGAATTGTACGTGAATGTACACCTTAGGCACCGCATGTGACAGGTGGAGGTGACCTAATTGGACAGGTTCCTTGTACGTGAGAAACCTACCTAAATGGTCACCTCAGGCGCCAGGCACCTGCCGCCCTGCTCCCCCCATCGTCAGCATCGCTGCTCTCAACGATATGTTTCAACCATCCTACCACCTCCTCACATTCTTCCCGACGTCATTTAGAAAATCTCTGATATTATTCCTTGCAGGGCATAGGTATTCGGTCAATATCAACACCTCAAGAGCTCCAAATTGGGGCGTAACGGTTCCCTGAAGGCCTGATGAAATGGACGAAAACTCACAGTAAATGACCGGGACCGGTGCGAGAGAGCTCATTGAATCTTGATCATAGTCAACTCGGAATTTGAGCTACAGGTCATCCAGGATTCAGGGAGGCGCCTGTACGGGGTTTTGAGGCGCGTATGTTGCAGCCCCCTTGGATGCCTCAGGACTGATAGTTTACCTAGCACGATGCTTTATTTTTCAAGATAAGGAAGGTCACAGAGTAACCACCCAGAACAGACGGGAGCTCCAGCTCACAGCTCAACCTCCACCTCGAGAACTGCAAGGATGCTCACCACCAACAACCGCCCTCAGTCATTCACCCCACCAGCTCCCCCCAGCTCAATCTTCTGATTATAGCACGAATCCCGTCTCGTAGTGTGAACGGACATGATCTGCATGCTGTTTTGCCTCTACCCGGTGCCTCTGGCCAATGGAGCCCGCCTCAGCAGAACCTTACCGATACCTCTCCAAACCCTCATGACCTCAGTCTCAGCAACCCCATCTACCTTGCACCTTACTGTGGTAGTTTTAAAGTATTTTAGTCTTCTCTTCTCGGTAACAAAAAGCTCGAAATTTAAACCTGACACAAGTGGGCGCAGCGCTATGACTTCGCGGCCTTCGCTAGTCCACTGGTGCTTACACGCCCTCACCTGCACCCACAATCCCGAAATTACTATTGTTTTGGGTCTGCTTGTACTGCCCGTTGCTCAAAGTGCGTGTTTCCATTTTCATCTAGACGACCAATACCTCCATTGCGGTTTTCTAACGTCATCGAGAGCGGATGCTGGTCCATGTGAGCCGCCCTCCAGACGGTGGTGATTCCGCTGCTTTTGTTGTATCCTTGTAGTTGTACTGATCCCAATACAATAAAATTGTGTCTTCTCGTTTAACCGTCTCTTGTAGTCTGGAAGAGAGTCCGAATTTCGCAGAGAGGATTGCTCGACCGATACATACACCGCTGTACTACTGATCGGACTTTGCCGGATAGTGAAAACATATCGAAAACATATGTTTGCACTTTGATATGAGCATCAAGATACTTCCCGACTGGTTCCTGGCGCTCTATAATATAGTATGGTTGTATATTTGTGGCAGAATGACTGGGCGAGTATCTAGATCCTCAGAGATACAAAGATGTAAGTCAACCCACTCGCAGTAAGGCGAACTAACGTTCAGTTCGACTGCCCGATATCTTCGTTGTTATGACTGGTTCAGTAAATCCCATAAAATTGTAGTGAATAGACCTCGATGCACAGATAGTCACTACATACTTTTTTTTGTGAAATTCTTCGATATAATGTACAGGAAAAATAAAAGGCAGTACCCAAGAACCCCGGCTACTCCCAATTTCCCCGTTTTCAGCTTGGTACGCCCTCAGTTGTGGCTCAGTTTGCCACAGTACACTATCCTTGGGGGTACTGCAAATGGTTTATTTGCAATAGAGCTACATATAGTCGATAGGAAGACATGTAATGCTAGAGAGACTAATAATACGCAGCGGTTTGTACAGCTCGATGTCCTTCCAAAGTTCATTCTGTACCACGGAAAGGCCGTAGCCTCGTAGACCTTGAATTATGTTTGGATTCATGCGAAATGTAGCCTTCAGGTGTGTTTTGAACATAGCTTCGCATGGAATGAGTGGAGTGTAGCATACCGAATGTAACTGCCCTCGGGCACATGCTGTGGGCCCCATATCTCCACAGTCACGAACATTACCACGTCGCGGCAAGTCTCCCTGTAGTATAACGGTCCTAAGAAGTCAATCGGCCGTCATTATCTGAAGAGAGTGAAATTGCACATACCTGCTCTGCACGCTCCCCCCCTGTACCTTATAGAGCCCGTATCTCCATGAAGCCGCGCACAAATCGCCGGGAGTGATGTCATCTAACAGCTAACGAGCCGGAGAGTTATTTGAGTCCCTGATCGCCCGGTACAAGTAGAACTTGACATACCTGCAATACCCCGCTTCCTCTCTGTACTCATATTCGCCCTGTGGAGAGAGTACCCTCACGCCCACAAAGCTGAGTCATTGGAAGCGAGCACCCTCGTATATCAGTGTTCTTCTGGAGCATTTTTTAGCCCTGTATCGTCTGAAAAGAGGAAATGTTCACATACCCCACGTACATACCTCCTCCTTCTCCTTGTAAGTATCATGTTCTGACCGTATCGTCATAGGAGCATACATCCGGCAATGAGCTCCCCTCCCATTCAACCTCTATAACGCAAATTAAGTTGAGCAGGTATTGGCGCAACGTAGTCTGATCCAACACACCTGCCATACCCCCTCCTCGACGTACCGTGAGGTACTGTTTCTACCATTATCTTGAAGGACCAGCTTCTGAGCGCTTAGTGCTGGACTGTAATGGATACGAAACGCTGTAGAACATTTTGAGCACCTGGCCATCGAGAATGAAGAGCGTATAGCACACCTGTTTCCCGGTGTACCTCCCCCACAAGAGCTTGGGGACCGTACTATACCTGGGCCACAGTTGCGATCCTGATTTGTCGGGCGCATCACTCCTCAATTTGCAACTGTCCGTCTTTGAATTTGGAGTCCAGCTTGTCTCAGATGAGTTGTTAACCGATATCCGCTGCAGCAAGCAGCGAGGAGCTGGTGGGGGATCGAAAAGAAGCGTGACGGGTGCCCAAGGGCTCATCCGCGGAGGTGACCATTTAGGTGGGTTTCTCACGTACAAAGAACCCGTCCAATTGGGTCACCTCAGCCTGTGACATGCGGTGCCTAAGGTGTGAATGTACGCGACACGGTACGTGAATTTAGCATGCCCCGTATGTCAGAGACACGACGGTCGGAAACTTTGGTACCGTCATTCTTGACCCGAGTAGGTGGACAGTAGGCGATATGGCTCGAGGAGCCATATGCATGTTTTTTTAGCAGACTGAGCTCGGTCAAGCCAGCGTTCAACGGATCTGACCCAAATCTGGAGTCAGGGATTCGAGCTACTTACATGGCTAATCCATTGAGGCGATGAGCACCCTCTATAGGACTTGACATCTACCCACATAGCTTTGTCATGGTCATGAACTCTGGACCAGAACCGCACTCGCAGCCACTGACGCGTGAGCAGTAAGCCCTGCAGAATTGATGTTGATCGAGGTCATACTCTGCCGTCTTATAAACATTGTGTACAAGTATGTCACAAGTTCGTCAGATTTCCCGCGAAAAGGACACATGTACTAACTTACTAAGGAAGCATCGCTCAAAGGCTCGCGTTTTGAAAAATCGAAAATTGTCCGCATGGTCCGAGTTTGATATCTCTCTTAGAGTACATTAAGCAAGCTCGAGGATGACAGAAAATGTTAACTGTCGACTGGGCAAAACAGCCTATCTGCTGTTCTTTTGTGTAGAATCAATACGAGTTTGATATATAGGAGGCGGCCTGAGAATGACATACCAAAGGGGAAGAACCAGTGCAAGCTTGAGCTTTGAGAGAAAGGGAGAGCCCACTGGCGGAACATGGGTACAAGGAGGATCGCCGGAACACCGCCGCCGGCCAAATTCCTTATTTGCCTGCATTCGGCCGGATCTTTATTTCCTGGCTCTTACGAACCACCTGTGAGTTATTGTGATCGAGCTTCAAGCTTCAAGCATTATACTCCCTCATCAGCAAGGGACGATATTCATGGCTCGAGCCAGAGAATCAAGTGGTGCACAGCAAAAAAGTGGCGCGGGAAGAGACAAGAGACGAACCATTCGTCATGGGAATGCTGCGTGAAAATTCGACCCTCTTCTACAAGCACAACTACCTGATCTTTTCTCTGACGGTAAGTCGTTGTAAACCCTTGAGACAGACCAATTAAAGTTCCAATCAGTAACTGTGTCCAACAAGCACACGATGATAAACCTCCAAATCCCAGAATCTCCGACCTTCCCAATCCCCGTGCTGACCCCAGACGACCTCTTGCGATATCGCACGCTAGGACCGATATACACCTCTGATACAAGATCAGAGGTCCGCGAAGCATTCGAGAAAGCCTGCTACACACTAGCCAGCTATGATCAGACAATCCGTGATCTCAAAAACCAACTATCGAGCCTCACAGGGAAACGAGAGGCCCTTCAGGAGCGCATCCTTCCGATATCTTCTCTGTTCGCACCGGTACGGCGTCTTCCCACCGAGATTCTCCAGCAGATACTTGTTCTAGCAACCGTCGGACCAGGCGAAGGCGGGAACATGTTTGGAGTTTATTCGTCTTGGGTGTCACAATCTCTGAGGATCAGTGCTGTGTGTTATCGATGGCGGTCCATAGCGCTTGAAACACCAGATATCTGGACTCGTTTCGCAGTCGAGCCAGAGACTAGGGCTTGGGGCCCCGTTGAGCTCTTTCTCTCTCGCTCGAAAAACTGCCCGCTCTCGATAATAATGACGGAATTCTCGTTTCCGAGGCATAGATACGATCTGGACTTATCCCAACTCCTCCTTTCCCAAGGCCACCGGTGGTATTCCCTGGATCATGTTCACAGGTATTACTGACCTATTTCGATCAATTCGAATGGCCTGTGACTGGTGACCGGTTCATACGAAATTGGGAATTCGTATGAACGCACCGTGACCTGTGACGCGGGGGGAAAAATTCGAATATCGGGTCCGAGAAGCCAAATTTGGCAAGATCGGAGGTGTCACAGGGTGGGGCAAATTTGAATGGACCCCCTGTGACCTTGTGACCATTCGAAAAATTTTCGAAAATTTTGGGCCGTGTGACCTGTGACATTCCAATGGATCATCATAGGTAGTATATCCTGTATAACCTCGTTTCCAAGGTGGGGACGTCGCCATCGTTGCGCCATCTCGTCCTAAACGCCCATGATCCTGCTCTGGCACAACACATCCTGCGGAACCGAGGTTTATCGATGGACTCCCTCACTATACGTTACGAGCACTACATGAATGCCCAGCCATTTTCTCTCGATCCCAAAAGCCGCTTCAAACATCTCGTTTTCCAGTTCGGTCCAGATGGCTCCCTCGAGCATTCATTGCAGCTATTATCACAATGTGCGGACATCATCGAATTCCTTTCCTACCAATCACTCCCTGATTTCAACTATCTCAATGGCTTGCGTGATGCCACCCATCTCCCACTAGCCATAACAACACCCATAGAACCGATCCATTGCGCCAAAGTCTCAGAGCTGATAGTCAACCTTCTGAGCTACAACGGCATTTATCCTCACTTGAAAGACATATTCGAAGCTCTCACCCTTCCCTCATCGAGACGTCTAGATATATATGGGTTCTGTAGTCCGCGTCACGATGGGTTCACGGGCAATTGGCCAAGAAAGTCGTTTGAGAATTTTCTCAGGCGTTCCCAGTGTACCTTAACCGACATCACGTTTGGCGGACTACCGCTCTCCGTGACGGAAATCACTTCGACTCTTCGACTCACCCCCTCCCTCGAGCGGCTAACAATTATGGAGTTTGGAACACGAGATACGACCGGCATTGCTAGGGAGACAATACCCATCACGGAGAGCGACATTCGTACCGTGACCAAGACTCTCCTCTCGAGCGTTACCTTATCCGATCCAGATACTAGACCGGACGAAACATCCCACGGTCTCTTTCTACCACGCCTGCAGTTTCTGGAGCTCCGAGTCCATCGCCACTTTGACGCAGATGAGGAGTTTGTGGGTTTGGTTAAATCTCGGTGGTATCATCCGCGTTTAGAATCCATCCGGCCTTTGGCCTTCCAGCATCGTTCTCTTCGAGCCGCTACCCTATGTATCACCGGCCGTGATGGGGATGAAGCCATATACAGACCTCTAAAGTCATGCGACAGCGAAGGTATGCAGATCGTGGTCAGGTCGGGTGGGAAAAATATTATTTAAATACGCATCTTCAGCAACAGTACAAATTCATGTCCTTGTGGACTGTACTTCTGTCGATGGGACTGATGCGAATCGCGAATATTTGACGTGATGAAGTCAAAGCCAATGACCTACATACTTGACAAGCAAACTCGGAACAACTGAGAAGCAAGGCTTCGGCTGTCATGCGATTGAAGTGACAATGGTCAGGTTCTATTTCTGCCATTCGGGTATTTAGCAAGATGTTGACCGTGGACAAAGCCGGTATCTATATCAGAACAGGGAAAGTTCCGGGGGGCTTAGATGAGGCAGCGTCGTGAGAATGAACCTTAGAGTGTCCTGAATTGATCGAGAATTCAGCTGGACCCACAGGATACGTGATACCCCCTTGAATCTTGCTCCATTCTCACTGAGGCACTGGCCTAGTTTAGAGCATGCAGATGAAGTTAATGTCTTCGTGATCTTCTTGTGGTTTTCTTGACATCGAGTCAAAGACCCCCGATGAGTGATTCGTCCCGCATGAATATATGCATATATTACTTTCAATCAGAGTGGTGCAGGCGGAGTCCATGCGTACAGTACCTCGAGACACTAAAGGAAACAACTTTGAACCGCTAGCATCAAGCGATGGGAGACAATATCCATGTGGCCATAATAGTTCTGAGCCGACATGCAATGAGCTTTTAGTGAAGTTTTTATTGTTGTTCTTACAAGTCCCTCCGCCGGAAGAAGCTTTCAAATACCTTTTAGTGTTTCAGCCAACAAATAGGTTTTGACACTGATATCACTAGAATGATAGTATCTCAAGTTCCTCACAATGACACATCTTCCCGAAATTCCCTCACCAGTGACGTTGCGAATGTCAGAAACTAAGCAACTGATAGTGAAGGGAGTTTGTCCAATCATCCGCATCCAGTTCCTCTAGGTCAGCTATGCCTGCTCCGTGAGGATCACCTATTTTTAAATCAATCGGGATGCTTGAGGATCCTAATTCAATACTGAAACTTACCGCGTACGAGCTGTGGATAGTCGTGATCGCGAGCATATTGCCTTCCATCCATCGCGTAGCTCTTACGGTGTAGATACTCCCGAATGGACTTGTATTGCTCGTCATTCCACTGCGAACCGATCAACGATGTCATTTCGAGGTCAGGTATACCGTATTCTCTCCAATCTTCCTTGGGGATTGCTGTGGCTCCATGTGGGTCGAGGGACCAGTAGAACAGATTGGTCGGAAGAGGATAACATAAACAGTGCATGCCGTCAAAATGCTGAACAGGGACGGGCGGGACGAAGAGAAATGCTGGACTGGGGTCACGGGGAAAAGTTCCACGAAGGCGAAACCGAAACTCGTGAATAAAAACTGAAGGCGTTCGTTGTAGATAAGTAGACATCAAGGGATATCAGTCTACTCACTCACCGATATCTTGGTCATCATGAGCGGGTAGATCAAGTGACTGGCTTAGGTAGGCAGCACAAAATCGCGTTCGATCATTTTCCGAGAGAGCCAATGAGAAGTCGAGCTTTACTTCAGTTTCACCAGACCGGTGGAATGATAGATCGACACGCGACGCGACTATGCCACCTATTGAATACGAGGAAGATCGAGTGGATAAGCAGACATACCAGATCTGGAATACTTCGCTTCGATGTCATCATTTTCGCTCTGACAATACCATCTGGGGGCGGAAACAAACGGGAAATGGGCGAGAACTCCCTGTTGGCTATGAACGACGGTACCAAAAGTCAAAAGTCCATGCACAGCGAAGGCCTCCGATTCCAATCCCGGCTCGACAGCGGTGGCCCAGGAGAATCTGGTATGTGGATATAAGAAATCACCGAAGTTAACCTCAAAGCAAGCAGCAATCTCGTTGAAGTCGAGTCGAGGAAGTGTGTTTTGGCGAAGCGGACGTTGTGTACCGGGATTGTAATTGATTCTTGGACTTGAAGATGAGAGAGACGCAGAGGCGAGATCATATTGCCAAGAATGGGTAGTTAAATTGTAGGCCCAATTCTCCCACCTGGGTGAGACCTGGTAACATTCAGTGAACGATGAGGTCGCATGACTCGAGACACACCAGATCAGAAAGAGTCCTGTCATCGCGCAATGCGACAAAGGAGGCAAGCTATGGGTGACATTAGCGACGCCGGGAGACTCAAAGCCGAACGTACGTGTGTATACATGAGGTAGTACTTCACCGTTTGGTTGTCGGAATATTGATCACTGATCTGCAGCCCACTAGCCAGCTCTGTTACCTGTTTAGCCTGTATTCTATTCGAGGACGAGAAGTCTTGTACCATCGTGCATAATCAATGCTGGTGCATCGAGTCTGCCTAGTCCATAAAGGTGAGTGAGCAGCGGCGACCTGTCCACCAAGAGTTCGGTTACCAATGTAGAGGCTGTCGTCACGGATAAAACCTTAACATACATATACGTAGATGCCGCCTCGTAGGCCTTCTTCCATATCTAAACAATCGAATGAATGGCGCTTTCAGTTGACTTCGATGTCGCTTACCATTTTGATTGTATCTTTGTCCTCCGTGTCCTCGGGCTCAAACACAATAACTGTAAACATCCGTCCATTGTACTGAACCAGCTCAGCAGTGTACTGCTGTTTTTTGATGTTGATAGTCCTCGCGACTACACGATTTCGGAATGGATTTGTTTGTTTGAGGGGTCGCTGGATAACCATCTCGATGTCCTCCGACGAGACCTGTCCGCGCTGTATTATGTGACCTCGTCGGACTTCGTCGTATTGACCCTGGTTTGGCTGAGCAAACTATGCTTAACATGGAACAGAACCTGAACAAGGCATAGAATCATACCATCAATGTCTCGCTTGTCTGCTTCCCATAGACGGTAACGTTGCTATTAGAGACATAGTGGTTGTATATATTGCCATTCGCCTGGTGGAAGTGCTGACTTCCGCTGATAACTATGTCCCTGTAGCATTCGAAACGTGTGGTCATTGTGATCGAGGTACTGGCGGAGGTAAGGAATGGAGGTAATGATGGCGTTGGCTCCGTGGGGTGATATATGAGGCGCATCTTACCAAGGAGAAGTTGCTAGATCATTAGATTTCTCTTTGGAGTACATCGGCTGCGACAACCGCTTCAGATGGTACCTGTCGAAGGGTTGGTGAGAACAAACGCGATGTGTGGTCCCTACTATATTGAGGATTTGCCGTGAGCATAAGTCGGGAGATTTTCCGCGAGTACACCACCAGAGGGTTATCCTCATCAACCCGACGCGGGCTCGTGCCATCTGACATCAAGCTGGCAGGATATTCGGAAAGATGATCTTTTCGGGCTCGAGGTCGTCATTGACGTGGACTACCACTGGACCTTCAACACTCACGCGGAAGAGGTTTCTCCCATAAACTTTTCGTGAGTTGTACTCGATAAATACCATGCTTGAGGGTACATAAGGACCACATTAGTCTGTTTCGTATACCCACATCCCTCGAGTCGACGAGACTGGGAAAACTTCCAATACCATTGATGTGCCTTCCGCAGTTACAGCTCTTCTCGAATTTTCGGACAGCAATGACACAGGTACAGTCACCAAGCGGCACGACCTTCATTTCATGGCTGATGATCAATCATGTATGATATATGATGCCCGGTCAGAAATCCCCGTGTCATATCGAGCTAAATCGAATTTAGCTCGAAATAGCTCGATATGACTCCCTCCCTACTTATGACTTGAAATGGTCGGTAAGGGTCCCCCTTTTCCGATCATTTCAGGTCAGTTCAAAACACTTTTAGACCATTGGTTTCCTTTCACGGTCGCAATCGACTCATTGGGGCATTGGCTAGGCTAGTAGGATGATTCAAATTGACTCAATTTTGTACACTATAGCTCACGTCACAATACAAAATTTCTATAATATTGACTATTTGAAACCACCGACCCTCTTGTACATTGCTGTTAGACTTGATATCTGGCGTGCACTGTGGGCTCCTGCTGATGGGCATCATCACTTTCTGCAAGTCAATGCAGCGTCAGTGAGGGGGTCTGATCAAAAAGTGTAGGCATACCTTCTGCCAATGGTGCGCAAGCTCCTGATCTATCTGTAGCGAGCTGATCAGTGTCAAGCAATAGCTATGTTTCTCAAGAGAAAAATACCTTAAACGTCTCCTCGTCATCTCTTTGCAACATCCTGCTCGGCTTTGAAGCCAGGTTTGGGTCAGCGCTCGTTCCCTAGCTAAGCCAATGGAACCGGTATCACATTGATCTTGGCTCTTATCTTCATAAAATCTGTCGGAATGAAATGACAATGCTCGAGGCCACTGACGACTCAGATCCACAGACTCAATGCTCCGTTGTTTGGACTCTGAGACCAGGTCACCAAATACAATGCCAGGAGTGAGATATTCGCCCAATTATAGGAAGCTGCAAGCTCTCAGGTCTGAGAAATCCGCTTCGAGCAATCTGACTGTGAATATCAATCAGCAAAGCGCGATGGCGGCTGAACGAATCCGAAATAACAAACAGAATTGTCGACTTCAGGACAGGGTGCCGGAAAAGTCCGAGTTCGGTCCAAAAGTGGACGTGGGAAAAGCAACTGTAATGCTTACATAACCCTCCCAGTCTTTTTTCCTTTCCTCGACGTCCTGGGATTCTTTTGGTCTCTCTCACTGGTTCCTTTAGCTACACGTCGAGATACTCGATTGATTCTTGAAGTTATCACCCTCATGTCTTCTCTTCTACCTCCTCCCCGCCAGACGACGATGAACAAGAGCTTTCGTTAAGCAGCCTTCGGTTTCCCAGCCTCAACTTTCAAGACTCCGCTATGCACCTGCGCAGGGTCAGACGGTGGGGAGGAGGCCGAGTGAACTCAGGAAAATCGATCAGTTCTGAACGGCAAATCTTCGTTTTTGCTTGGTAAGGTTACGGGTGCTCCAGCGCTCATGTTCATCAGGTCCCACCCCATCCTCTCATCACTCGTCATGAAAATCTGGAGTTCTATTGGTGTTCGAGGTTCAGAGAGGTTGAAAGACTTTGGCGCAAACTTGAGGTGGGTACCATCCTCCATCGAACTATCATCTCTTCGTTCCTTCCTTCGCTTTGGTGTTCTTATCTGTGTTCGAATTTTCTTCCTTTTTGGCCGCTTCCTCTCGTCACCGTGACCTGCTTCTTCATCGTGGTTCACCACGCAATATGCCTTATTTCTGCCCGTCTCTGTCGGGGCAGGGTTCGACAGAGACGGGCAGGGTTCGACCTTTTCTGTCCCCTTTGACGGGAAGATATCTCCCCTTCTCGATCAAGTCTTGCTCATACCCTGCGGTCCTGTCGGCGTCAGTTACTGTCGCGTCGGGCGAGCTTGTCAATCTTAGAGGTCGTAGTGCGGACTGCACAATTCGAAATTGGTTTCAAGCGCTGTCGTTTTCCCTGTGCCTTTCGTTCTGTGCTGATGAGCGTTAGCTTGTCTCGAATTCGAAACACTGGAGGATTGGATGATGATTTGAATGTTACATCATCTCCGCACCGCCACCCCTTTCTCCTCTTCCCAGCTATTCTGGAGAGCGGGGATGTTGCAGGTTGTCAGTGCGAGGCTATGGTGACAGTTCGGGTAGTTGTGGCTGGTCTGGCTGCCATCGTCCGGGACATGCGCCATATCTCTCCCATCCTAGATGGCGTGTGCTGCCAGCCGCTGTTCAGTCTCTGTGTTCGTCAAATTGTGGATATGGTGGTGGAACGTTGGATCGCCTTGATCCCCGAGGCTATCATTCTGTTATCCCCCTTTCCACATTGTACGATGGAAACTGCACATACTTAGTTCTTGTTTCCGTTCTCGTCTCCCTATATCATGTCTCCACCTTTCTGTTTGTCACCATTTTGTATCGTTGGCACCTTCGTTTGGCTGAGCGTGACTCCTCGTTTTGTTTATTGTTTCCCTGTTTGTCGTGGTTCCGGATTTCGTCGGTCCTATCGAAACCTTAGTTATCCTCCGTTCCCTCGGCTCGTTGTTTCTCTCCATGTCTACCATTTCTTCTGTGTGAAACGGCGAACTAACCAACTTTTGTCCCTTTCCAGGATAGTTTTGACTAACATTATACTATCAACATTTCAAGAAATTCACAAGGCGCCTCCTCAGCCCCAACCCCAGCTCGTCCCTCATGTCCCTCAAACACCTCCCGGGCCTCTTCTGAAAGTCCACTTGATGCACCGCTGGTGGAAGTATGAGAGTTCATTCGAGGAATGAGCGAGGCTAGTCAAGTGCAGGGGACCTCGTAGTTTTGGATCGATTTTTGGCGCGGGATCTGTCAGCTCAGACCGCCAATCCTTTTTGTCTCGACGCTGTTCTCGTATACGTCTATGCTCCTGACACTGGCTGTTCCTGGACGTGATAGGATGCTGGTTATCTCGAAGCATGGTATAGCGCGGTGTATCATATGGGGGGGGGGGGGTCGTTATTACGAGGGCTTTGATAAGGCAGGGAAAAGAGTATGAGGGGCCTTTGGTGGCGCTCGTTCGTGATCCCACTTGCTCATTTGTTTTGGTTGTTCCTGACTCGAATGTTTCCCTCCTTTATTCGGTTCTTCGATTGTGGTTATTTGCGTATCCTCATGATCAATCACAGACTCGTCGTTCTCAATACCAATTCCATTCTTTTTTCACCTATTTCCTTCCGTCAGTCACATCTCGACCGGAGCGTCGTGCATATATACAATTATGCCCTCTGTGTGGTTGTGCTCCCCGTTCGTTCTGCTAGTACGCGACACAATCAACTAGTAACTCATATTACTCTTCATTTACCGGAATGAGTGTTGACGCGTCACTAAGCTAATGATCAGCTTGGAGTCAGCCATATATCCACATCGGTGGTGGTAAGTCATTCCAAATTGTGAGTGCGAGCTCAATTACTATTTGGTAAGTACGAGTTGCCGTGGTCTAAAAGTCCGACATTCACAATCTGAACATTACACCGCCCAAGTACTGTCGGTACGATCAGCTGGCAGACATACTATTGTCACCACCTCTAAAGCCCGCGTCCCGTCGTTGTTTAATACGGCGTTTCAGCTCGTCCATGTACGCTTTTCAATCGTCCCTTTTCAGCCATTGTCTAAATCCGACGTACGTATGCAAACCTCTTCAACCGCCTCGCCATTGCTGATTTCATCGATGTCTCTCGGGCCACAATCTTTCGAGTGGTGTACAAGGGTTCGGGATGGTGGTGAGGGTGGGGGGGAAGAGATAACGGGCTCTTGCCCTCGTCGATCGTGACGATATCTGCACTCCATCTCTGTGGTCGGTATCTTGGAGGAAGGCAATTTACCGAGATGGTACGCCGCGGAGGAGAGACACGGCCTCTGTTGTTGGAAAAGCGTTGACGTCGATGAATGAGGTCAAGCTCAGGTGGAGGTCGTCTATTGCCAAGATATTGTAACTCGTGGGTGAGACTGGGGATAACGAGGAGGGCGTGTCGCCCGATAGCAAGCGAGACGGGGCGTTCATAATCAGGATCGGGGGTATAGTAGGCTCATCAGCTCTTGGAGGAATATTCTGCAGGAGACTAACCTCCGTTGTCTGAAATTCGTATCAATGTGGATTGGATGTGTTTTACTCATCTTAAAACTCGTTCTTCCGAGTTATATGAAGACGTCCATCAAGTATGACGAATGATCACCGTCGTGCGTTATTCTGTAGACAGAGGTTACTACACACGGAAATGAACGCCGGACTCGATCTTACAGCGCGGAGTAGCGACAATTGACGGGTAGCGAGCCCCTTGCATGCCGCTCAGTACAGCCTCGAACTCAGGCATCAAAGGCTCACGGGCCATGATAATGAAACGAGGTATGATTTTACTCGATCTTTTCTCATTCACTTCGCGAAGACCTCAGGCCCTAACGTTTTCATATTCTCGTACACAGGTCCCCATTCACACAGTCTGTCAGGGTTTGGTACCAGCGGTCACAAGAAATGAATATACAACCTCGAACGTTGGCCAGCCAGCAGGGTAGCTCCTATCATGAACGGTGATAGCGAGCTCATGAAGGACAAGAATGGAAATTATACTCTACCCGCATTTTGGGTCATGAGGTCCCATGAGCTCTGATCCTGTACCCCTTCCTTCTGTACCACGACCGTCCACAGCCCCAATGTCTACGCCCACCGTGTTTCAATCGTCTGGAGACATAGTCATCCAAGGAAATCAGCAATTCCACCAAGTTAACGGAAATGTTTATAACTGCTGTGGTCACGGTATATGTTCTTCGAGTTGTTGGAGAAAACGCAAAGTCGAGAACCTTCTGGTGCGT
>JANHQD010001017.1:0-135808 GCA_024721195.1 Marasmius sp. AFHP31
CCATGGTATATCATCTCTCTCTTCCCCCCAAGTGTTTTTTATGCTTCCCTCCTTCATGCCGGTATGCTATGAAATAAACCGAAGAAACACCACCCTCGATGTCCAGCGCGGAGCACAGGGTACTCCAATTTTCACGAGTGAAGAGATTTGAGCTAGTGTGAGAATGATTGACAAGGATTTATGGAATAGGACGAAAGGCGGCAAGGAGTTCTCTGTTCAGTGGGCCAGTGGCCGGTCGTGAGTAAGAAGATCCTGTAGCCGAATACCGCACCGCTGGTTTGTGTCTTTGAAAGGAAAGGCGGGTTCGAGAGATTGGCACCCTGCGCTTTCGTTCATTTGCGTGGTCAGTATATGAATACTGCAAACTCCATGCTCTATTACCGTGTATGAACCCCACACTTCCTTATTCCATTATAAGTGCAAAGCGTACTATACGTCTCCGACAACACGCCGACTCGAGGCCTGGGGTAATCACCAATTCATGTCCTTGTATATTGAATGATATACATACACACCCTTGGCTTCATTACGTCTATGAATAGCAAGGGGACTCCGATTGCGCATCAGTCTGACCCACATTCTCGAAATTCGAATTCGAAACAGTACGTTGTCCAAGCGGTCGATTCTGGCCCTAGATGGGAGAAGGGAGAAGGGGGTTTGCGAAGTGCTTGCTCACTAGCTCAGATCGGAGGCTTCTCCCCGTCCCCCGGCCCGGCCAACGCGGAGTTTACCCCCGCGTCCGGTTTTGAAACCTAGAGACCGCTCTAGCATCCCCTTTACCACTTGTGCGGGGGGGTAGGTCACACAGGACGGGACGGGATAATTGACGGGGAAAGGGTATAGGAATAGAGAAACCCAGTGACTCAGTCCGAAGTTTGTATTCGGGTGCAGAGAAAATCCGAACGACATTTTGCTCTTGAGCGGGTCCGATACTGTACTGTATGATTGGGGCAAATTCCATTCCATCCATCCATAAAATGGATTGGACTTGCCAATGTATGGGACTAGTGCAGCTATTCCATTTTCATCGCTCTAGCAGTCTCCTTCCGGAATTCCATTCCAACGTGGAACGGCAGTGCAAATGTTTCGGAGGGCCCGTCAGTGTTTTCTGGCGGGCCTTCCCAACGGCGGCCTCCCGTGTTTCAGGAATGCGGGAACACAAAAGCAATGACCCCACAAGATGCCACAAGCGACCAGGTGCAGATACTTTTATTGTTCCCAGCAGTCCTGGGCTTGCCATGGGAAAAAAAGAAAGGTCAAGACGTACAGCAGACAACAGCGGAAATTACTTGTACCACCCCGGCCTCGAGGGGACGAGCCCCATTTAATTCCCAATAATGGACCAACAGTCTGGACAACGATAGCGATCAGTTCCAGTCAGCACAAATCGGCAGAGGGCCAGAGAGATCAATCCACAAGACCGAGCCCTTATAGGGCTCCTAGCTTTTTATTCTTCTTCCTTCCAGATGTACATCCTACAGAGACAAAGAAAGCGTAGAGACGGAAAACAAATGATGATCAGTGCGAGGGTGGAAAAAAAACAGGGTAATTGCGATGGGGGGATTAGTATGCCAGAAAGAAAATAACGTGGACGCGATGCAAACAAGAACTCCAAAGAAGAACAATAATAGATATAAAAGTAGGGGGGACCAGTGGGCAGGTATGCATTTGAGCGTGTACTTTTGCCGGATGAAGAATACAGGATAAGACCAGGATTTCCTTGACTTCTCTCGACAGGGATGAGGCGGGGGTGGAATTACAATGGTAGTGCGTATTGTGAGTTTGAGTGGAATGCGATCGATGAATAACAGGAAAGAAAGCAATCTACGGAGCAGAGCCCCAAGTCCGAGATGGGAAGAAAATGCGAAGGGAAACAAGCCGCGTCTTTTGTATGGATGTGGAAATGTAGAGGGGGGGTAGGGGAGGTGGAAAGCGGGCTATGCGTGCTTTCAATGCAACAGGGTGTATACAGGACGGGCGAATGCTTGGTCGTCGGTGGATGGCTAGGGCTACAAGTTCCAGGTCAGTTTCGAGAGGGATGGTTTCGGGGGAAGTGGGGGCGTTCTTGACCCCGTCTCGGGAAGGGCAATGATGTTATAAATGCGACGTCTCGAGTCAAGATGAATCGTACGTCAACACATCCATAGGGGTGCGTTTGGACCAGCAGTGTCCGAAGTGTCGAACAACAGGCGGACTCTCAGCCGGAGAGACACAACTAGTTGGGAGCATCCACAGAATGGTGATCGGTCGAGAGCGACCGAGTCCTGAAAGGTTCAAGGAGATTCGAAGAGCTTGAAACTATATGGATTCTCCTGGAGATGCCGAAAACCGTAATCAAAAGTCCCAAGGCACACTTTGTCCATTACCGTTGACCCGATCTAGTTGGGGTTGACCCATGCGGTACAGCCCGGTGAGAATGACTCTGGCCGGAATGATGCGATTCTGGCTGTTCTGGTTTGGGGACCACGCCCTTGATACCTTTATAGCCATACTGCTTCCCGAACTCTCGAATCATCGCCTGTCCCATTAGACAGACCCAGCCGAGACCTTCACCATTAATGCATTGTCCGGGCCAGAAAAGTTCACCCTCCTCATCCTCGATATCCGGTTCGTGTTCGTCCGTGGCAGCGAGGGTAGAGTGTATCATGCGCCCGAAGGTTCTCGGAAAGAATCGTGCCATAATAGGAAGTGTGAGAGACTGCTGTGCATGATGCATACTGTAGGCGGCAGCGTTAATACCTGCTGTCTGGTCCTTTATAGCCCCAATGAGCTGGGGTGTAATGCCAACTGTGACCTTATTTGCAGCAGCGGTTACATGTGGCGGTACGTTGGGAATGTGGTAGGCAGAGGGTAGGAGACGTGTAGGAATTGCAGGCCCTACCGACTGAGGCGGCGGCGCTGGGGGTGCTGCAGACGCTGACCGGGTACCTGACGACGGCGTGACATCTCGGTTGGTAGGAGTCGAATTAGCACTGTTTGTAGGCGCGATACTCGCTGGAGAGGGGAGCATAGGAGGTGTCGACTGTGGCTTCCCACTAAGCGAAGCGGAATTAGAGCCGGCGTTAGTGCTCCGCTCAGCTTCTGAGATAGAAGCCGCCACTTGGCACCGAGCTGACTCAACGACCTTGTCGATTTCAGGTTCGAGATATGTCCTGGATCCGTAAGCAACCTTTCGAGCATGTATAAAAGCCTCAATCATCCAGCTGTACGAATGGTGAGACCAAGATAATCCAGATCAGGGTAGCGCTTACATCAGGCCACAAAATGCCTTCTCCGCATCATTAATACCCTCTTCTGAATGCCATTTCCCCTTGCACCACACTAAGAAAGCTTCGATGGTAACCCAAGTCTGCGGATTGCACCCTCGACGAACATAGTCCCTACACCATAACGAGTAGGTGAAACACACCAGAGCGTCGAGAAGCTCCAGCCTGGCGATGAGACCACCATACTTGTGATAGGAAGAGTTGGGAGGCGGTGGATCGGGCAAGGGGCGGTATTCTTTATGTGTGGACGGATAGGTGGACCAAAAACGGGCATCACCCGAGTATTTGAGTTTACGCCCAGCGGCATGGTAGGTATCGTGCAACCCCTCGAACCATCTGCTGGAGGGAAACCCACGTTTCGGTCTCCGTATAGGAACCGCACTAGATATCGAGTCGGACGTATGTGTTGGGGGTGTCGGCAGTGATGACGAGGATGAGGAGGGGGTCACTAGCTGATCTTCTGGTACTTCGCCGTCCTCGGCGGGCTCGGACCGTGGGTTGTAAGCAGGAGGCTGGTGCGGACCACGAGCAAGGGCTGAGGGCTGCTGGGGCTGGTGATGACGATGCGAAGATGAGGGTTGTCTCTCTGAGAAAGAAGATGTTCTTGGACGTTTCGGACGATCCGAATCGAGAGGAGGGTCTGACTTGCGCTTAAGCGGCAGGGCTGGGGAAGATTCCCGGGAACAGGGCGGCGAAGGGGGGAGAGAATACGGGGGCATTGCAGTAGGAATGGTATTAAGAATCTGAAGGTAAAATTGGATGAAGGAACTTGTAGGCGAATCAGGCTGACGGTAGTTACCTCGAGATGCTTGAGGAGCTGCTGCCTGGAGAATCTGCTTCGCAGGATGAGAGGGATAAGAAAGAGATATAAGGGGACTTGTGAAGAAATTACCGTTTCCTAGATTTGGTATGGGGGGGACCTGTTGCTGGGGATGAGGAGGACATGGTGGTTTGGGACAAGAGGCGACAGCGAAACAATCTCGAGGTTCTGGTCCAGCGACGGCGGTCATTCGGATGCACACACCGTGACAGTATTCTCGTCACGGCATTCCCATCACGCCCACGTGGGCTTTTATTATTCATAAACACCGCAAAATTGTGACACCCCCTTCTGCCCCACCTCCCCGACAAACGTCCGCCGCGCTGCGATGCTCTTCAGCGGTGGCCTGTCTATAGTTGGGTGGTTCTACCTTCGTTTTGTATCTCTAGTTCTGCTGAACGTGCGCTGGAGGAGGAGGCACAAGCACTTCCCAACCTTGGAAACCTGAAGTTCTCAGCACATCATCTTCTCAGCATTGTGCCACAGGCCCAGTTGGCCTCAGATGCGCGTCAAGTCAGCCAATTCGATGCGAACCATGCCGGTAACGGTGACTCTATCAGCATAACTTTGCCTAAGTATTGCCTAAGTACCCAGATCTTCCCGCCACAATTGCTCTTCGCGACTGTTGCTTAGAGCGTCCGTGCGATGCCCACAACCAGCGTCCACAGCCTCTAGGCTGCCCTCGATTAATCCCTTCAATAATCCTTGGGATCTCCAGGAACTCCCCTCTCCCAAGTTTTTTCTCACTGACATGATGAAACCCCGGATCCGACGATCTAGCCTTCCAAAAAAGCCGCTTTCCACTTTCGTGAAATCTCTCACTCACCTAACGTGTCCCGCATGTCTTCTCACATTTCCCTCAGCTTTGGTCTACATACCAACTAAAGCGACGCATGCGCGACCTCAATGCTCAGTTCCCCTGAGTGGTCGCCAGCCAGTATCTCGCAGAGTACTCGACGGCGGACGGCAAGCATCTGCAAACTGCCCTCCACGGCCGATGCAATCCCCACTTGACCGCTAACCCACCATCATCGTTTATATGCCCAGGGACGACAATAATGCCACACGAGCCCCGAGGGAAAGTCGGGAAAAGGCACAGGAATTTCCAAGGTTCTCTGGATCATTTCGGGCTCAATTTATTCTACCTTTCTCCACAAACATTGCGGCCGGCATAGACCAAGATCTGGCAAACTCGACCGACAAAAACGGTGTGTGCGGGTCATTCAGTCTCCGTTTATTCCTCTAGTGACACCGTTCGTGACTTTGTAGATAGAACAACGCGAGGGGACGGCATTAGAAGCGATCTCTCATTCGTTCGTCCAAGTTGCACACGGCGATAGTAACAGGTACATGTGGCTCGTACTTTCAAATCAACCACTTGAGCACCAGAATTACACGCGCCGTTCTTCTAATCTATAACGACTGTAATCTTTAGTCTGTGAACACCGTCAACGAGGCTGAATTCCGGGTATTTTGAACGCATGGTCATCTTCTGTCATAGAATGGGACGATAATGACTTCCGACAGCGTTTGACCGACGACATCCTAGTTTCGTAAGTAGGTCTATGACAGGACACACTAACGCCCAATTGTCAGAACAAGAAGGGGTATTGAAGTAGGCACTTACCCCTCGTCTAAAGCTTGAGGGGAATGTCAAAAGACCGTGGAAAACGCTCGACTCATGACACTTCCTATTCAACCAAACCATCTTGTCCGACAGACGACATATTCTTGATTCAAAGTTGGACAGACCTTACCGGATCAGATTTTCCAACAAGAGAACCTGGAAAGCGTCCATGTCTCGCGTCCGGGAGGTACTTGATTGAGCCAAGCAAGGAAAGCCGTCGGTTTCTTTTACCTTCCTGGTACTGATAGATAGCTGGGATTGAGAATCCCTGCTTAAAGCTGCTTGAGAAAGAAAACAAAAACCGCTCTCCCATGTCAAGCCGCCACCGTGACGTAGGAGAGCAATCATCGACTTGGAAGGTGAGAGTTTACGCCCAGACTCTAGTGGACAAGCACATCGAGCTTTTAGGGTAACAGGTCGAACTACTTGGAATACCATCACATTTGACATTGAGTCCAATCGAAGCCTCCCGATCATGTCGGTTGACAGGACGAATGCACGTTTCTGGAAGGGGATGTAAGGAGGGGGGCCCGCAAGAGATGAAACGTTCGGTCACCAATGTGCACCGTCCACCGTAACCCACAGCCCGAGGGAGTAACCTCGCTCGGGACTGAAGTAGATGACGAAACGTTCTGCACAGTCCCAGTGGCAGTTATTAACGCGGGAGGTTCCGATTGATGGCTGCGAAGTGAATTTTCCGAAATGGGGGGGAAAATGTCGTTTGTGCATAACCAATGCCATGACGCTTCCTTTCGAGTGCGAATATCGGTACCCCTGGTGTTTATGTGAACGCATGACCTTTGAACAGTCTCGGAGAACGGAAAAGAAAGGATATAATACTGAAGCAAAGCTTGAAACCCGACCAGGAACCCTGTATCATGCCTACTCCACCGGTAAAATAAACATAGCCTTGCCGGTGAATTATGGCAAGGGAGTGCATCCATACAACGCCTCAGTGCAGCGCGCTGGAGGACGTCTTACCGGGGACCATGGATGGTTGTATTACAGTATACGAGCTCACTGACGTCGTTCGTCAAAAAAACTATATTTCTCGCGCTCATTAATCAACTTGTCAAACAAATGCGAATCAAGAATCAGCTGCGCAGTACGCACCGTAGAACAACTGTAGGTCATATTCTGCTATATTGCCATTGGTACCTCCCACCACCCACCAACGTCATTTTCCCTGGAGGAGTCTCGTCCTCTGTTCGATTGCAGTAATTCCCTGATGATACAAGTCCCGCTTGACACGATTCTAGAAAGCTGCTCAGCTCCCATGTAAATAGCAAGCGCCACCTACTGCATAAGTCGATGAAAGACAGCAGACCTCACAAACAAATTTGAAAAATGACGTCCTTCCTACAGCCCCTCTGCGTAACAATGCTCGAGACTCATTCGAGACCATTCCCAACGATCCGATTGTACCCGTCGATATTGCAGGTCGACATCAATGCGTGCTTTTCCTCGAAGTAACCCGGACCGCGATGGCGACCCCGAACTTACCGCGGTTGCTCTTCGGCTTTTCGGTGAAAGACATCTTCAATTAAACCCAGATTTTGAATTCTCGGAACTTGAATCTTCATCAACGAAGGAACTTGAGATGGGGGAAAGGCGACAATGCGGGGAAATAGGCTGACCTATTTCAAGGCACCGAGGAAGGCACCAGAAGACCCCCTTCCAAGTGTTTTTTCAATTTTGGGAAAGTAACAGAATAATATTGTCGTGGAGCGGTTGCTAATGATGGAGACGAAGGTCAACGACGTCAGGTGGGGAAGGGGGAAAACGCGATCATGTGGAGACGCGTGTGTGACTGTGTGTGACCGATCGTGATTGAAATTAAGCGCCCAATGTGTCACTGTCAACTCAGCTCGACCGCAACCTTTCCCCGCAACTTGGTAAAGCGGAAAATTGGGTCGGACGAGCGTGAACTACGAGTACAAGACATTCTATTCTCTACTAGTGAGTGCAGGATGAGGCAGCCACAATCCGGTGATGATAAATATCCAGCCGAGGAGATGGAGGAAGAGACAAGACCGAGGTCCGAGGGACGTTATGTACAATACAGAAGACAAACTGGAAGAAAACCAGAAAGCGACGACAGAGAGCGAAGGAGACAGTAGTGATGGAGTGGTACAACCCCTAAGATGCGGAGTGTGCGGGGATGGTAGTGCGTGTACAATGGAACGTGATGGAAAGAAAGGGAAAAGGTGCGTGCGGATTGATGATGTTGAGGGAGGTTTGGGGAGATAAAAAACAAACAAGGGACTCTAGATAGCGATGGTAGTACAACAAGACTAGGCCAATAATACAAGGGAACAAATACAGATAAAAATTAAACAGGTATCGCACAAGAAAGAAGACAAATGTTCCAAAAAAGTAAAACAACGAAACATGGTGCCTCTAATTTGGTGCGCGAACTCGAGTGCGTGCACGCGTCATCATTCTGACGGGAGCCTCCGATTCTTTCTCCTTGGTCGGTGCTGGAGACTTCTTCTGACCACTGGGAGCGGAGGTGCTGGTGCGAGTAGTTTTGCCCTTCTTGGCCTTCATTTTCGCACTCACGATCTCCGCATCGACTAGGGTGACCGTCGTCAGATCAGACATCGGCGAAGACGCACGACTGCTGGACACAGACCCTACGAGGGTCCTAGCAGAAGATGCCGAATCACGACGGGAACCTGGTTCGGGGTCGGCCTCAGGTTCTGCTTCCAGAGCCGGTAACAGCGAAGAACATGTCAAAGGTGAACTCGAGCTGCTTCTGCTGCTGCTCTCGGACCAATCAGGATCCGTGAACTTGGCGGGTTTACGGATAGGTCGGGTACTATTCCGGCGGGATAATGTCGATGATGGGGGAGCTGCCGTCGTCGAAAGAATAGGTTGTGATGATGGTGGGCACGAAGAAGTTTCCGCTGCCTCTGGGGATGCTTCTTTCGACTTCGTCGGTTGAGGCCGGTGGATACGCATCCTCTTTGCGGCGGGTGCGGGAGCATCAGGTGCTGGAGTTTCGGCGGGAACAGATGAGGGGGCCTCTGTTGGCGTTTTCCGTTTGCGAAGGTTTGGTCCTTTCGACGGAGAATCTGATGCTCTTCCACCAACCAATGCGGTATACCACGGCTCATCGCGGAGAATGTCGTGCCAAGCCTGGCCGTGAAGTTGTGGAAGGGAATAGAGCATGGAATCGCTCCAAGTTCTCGAGGGTTGAATTAAAGGAGGGGATGCATCTTGAATGTTCACAAGAGAGTGAGTTATCATGCTTACAGATGAAAGGCCCGAAAAGGATGCATACCACAAATGCGATTCAGAACCTCTAACGTCTCGTTCTTCCTCTCGTTGCTCCAAAACAACCAATGCGCTGGATCACTAGGATGCAGAAAACACTTCAACTGCGCAGAGGGCTTGGATGGTCTCTGGTGTGCAAGGAGGCAGGGTGTATGTCTTCCGAACGTACGCGAGACACTGCGATACAGCGGGGTGTTGGTGAGTTAGAATGGTGTGGTCTCCTTCTTGTAAAACGCCCCGTGAGATGACAGTGCGTGACTTCTGGTGAGTCTCGACCTCGTATGGGATGGCGCTGGGAATAGGAAGATAATGGGGAGACCGTGGAGTACAAAGCCTGCGACGTTTACGCGCTGCGTCAGCGTACTCTTCGACAGACCACGGCTCTGATCGGGTATTGGATTCTGGAATCCGGCAAGAGATAGCAGGATGCTCGAGAATTTGAGCTTCCCGACGTGAAGGTGAAGAAAGACCCAAAGGGTTTCGAAGGGCAAATTGTGTCATAGCTGGCTTCGATGGGGGTGGACGCGTAGGGTAGAAGGGAGTGAACAACAAGAAATCGCGACTCTGAGGAAGGGTAAATGTTAAAAACGACCAAGAAGAATGAGTACAGAGAGGAGAAGGATGAGGATCGAAGCCAACCTGTGGGAGTTGAAGGGAAACCTGTGGTCCCGCAAATCGGTGGTCCATTTATGGGAATTCCTCTGGGTGGCTCAAGCTGCAATGACGGCGGCTGTACCCAAGTAAGCGGATTTCTTTGAAACTTTGATTTGTTTTCCGGTCCTTTGTGTTCTCTCTCTTCCTTTCTCTTTTATACGGTTTCTATGCCAAGGTAAAGATGGTCAAAGGGTCAGGGATCTTCATCCCAATCGATTACATGCTCTCTCATATATGTTATACATCCCTCATCAATCGACTAAATCATCTCGACTGTATCGATAGCTATCGACCAGTCGGGCGCGGAATACTTTCCCGTCGTCTTTAGCCCTTCACCGAGGTCCCCCATCGTCTCATATACCCAACTCTGCCTCCATTTCCTCGACGACGCTATTCCAGACATCCAGCGACAAATCCGATGATGGTACGATGAGAATCGCTCGTAATATCAGGTGTGTATCGATCTCAGGTGCAGTGGCATGTGGCGGCATGGTGGGGACCGGGAGGTCTTCCTACACGAGGCACGAAGCATGTAAGTCATGCGTATCACTTCTTTCTCGCAGCCCTGGCATGCATCGGAGAAAAATAGACCAGACAGGGGACTCACATTGCATTTTTCAAGATATCCGATCGCCTCTAGTGGGCTGTAGCTTTCCTTGACCCACAGAAAGGCACCTTCTCGTTCCAAGGGAAGGGAAATATCCACGAGTACCCCGATCCCATTGTCAAAGAGTACCAGATACCCCGTGTTTTCGTCGTAACACATGTTTCTGATTCGAAAAACGTTTCAAACTCGCGGTTCTACGCCGTTACATATCTTCGAACATGAAGGAGAGCAACATACCGGCCTGCCAGACGTAGCTTCCTCCCCGCCAGTGTTTCTCCATGCTTGCTCACCGAGGCAATTCGAATGGGAACCCCTTCATCTGTCTGCTGTGGCATCACGCACAACCCGCATTAAATGGAATGTTCTCCACTTGGGTCAACGGGTTCACGATAATACCGGATCCAAGTAGTTATGGTGGGTAGGGTATCCTGGCGGAAATGGCGTACGGGACCGCTCAAAGGACTCGGGGAGCCAAAAGGTGAAATCGGTGATGAGAAAGGGAGGACTGTGAGTGTCGGTGCCGTGAATTTGAACTTGAACTCGACAAGATATTCTTCCCACGCTCTCAAGCAGTTGGCCATTTGCATTATTACTTTCCAGATGCATGAACTTCCTAGACTACAGGTAAATGATACAGTGTAATAATGGAACAGATATTAATGAAAATAAAGATCTAAATATCAAAAGTCCGTGTTACAACACGCCTGCCCTTCGTGGTGATAATCTTCCTTTCATCGAACGCAACCTTGCTCTGCAGTGAACCGATGTCGCCGTAGTCAAGCCCAGGCTGAGGGCACGCAACCTCAGTACCAGTGCCAGCTTCCAGATCCCACACCCAAATGCTTCCATTTAGCCCGTAACTGACGCATCGCCCATCTGCAAGTGCCAACGAGGAGATGGGTCCTAACTGACCACTCAATGACCTCACAAAGATCAGCTTCGGGGGAGAACTGGAGACAGAGGAAGGTACCGGAAGGGAGAGGCGATACAACTGTAAAGTGGTCGGAGAATATAGCGACGACGAAGTGTGCGAGGATACTGTGCTTGTTGGAAAGGTGCCAGCGGATACTGACTTGTCAGAAACGGAATCGCCAGGAGCGAGGACAACCCATTTTCCATCTGTTTGCATGTCTGCGATCCGCGCAACTTTCCGACCCCACTGCTCGCGCATGTACTGGAGCTTCCGCTCGTCGACCCATCCCTGTGGAACGTCGATGGCTTTAGCAGTTCGAGTTGAGATGATGGACATGGGAGAAGGTTCTTTGGGTACGAGATAGGAAGAGCTGGAGGCAAGGATATTGGTAGTCGACGATGATACGCAATGTCCGGCGATCATCAACTCCGTCACCGCAACAGACCAGTGCGATGGATAGACGGGAAGTGCATAAGTCAGAATGAGCTTGTACGTCGCAGGGGAGGGCGTCGACAGAATGAGGGAAGAGGGTAGGAAGGACGTGTATGAAGTCAACACCTGTGTCTGTATGATCTTGTCGGACGACAGATCGTAGACGCATAAGGTGAAGGATTCAGAAAGGGTCACGAGTAGAGGGTGGTGATACACGGCTTGCAATATCGGAGCAACTCTAGCCGTTCTACGGTGCGGTGCATAGGTCAACTCGCGACCTGATGTAGAGGGATGAATGTGACTGATAGAAAAGAGGGAGAACTCCCCGGTGGAGATGAAGCAAGCCAGGCGCATTTGTTCACTGGTCACGGTCGATTGGTCCAGAGCTAGTGCTGTTATCCTCGTAGGTATACTGTTGTGTATTGGGCGACAGCATAGCTTGAACTCCGAGGAGGTCTCTGTTCTGAGAATGATCTCTGGTGTGAGGGCCTCTAAAGCCGGTGCCAGGATGGTCATTGAGCCGGAGATGAGGACGTGAGTTTGGTCGAGTTGTTCTAGAGGGTGGGTATGGTATATGGGTACCTCCTCGGGCGAACAACGACCTATATGATAAGATAAACGATATAGAGGGTTCCGGTTATCTTCCTCCAAGCCGCAGACATACCTTTGCGCCAGTTAGAGCTAATACGAAACATCCATTTCCAGTCCTTATGGTCCCGATGAGTGTGTTCCGCCTCTACTCTAGCTCTCGAGGGCAAGGATTTGATTTCACGGCCTTCCGTCCTGAAACCTCTCGCTCCGCGCAGCCTGGAACCAAAAACTTGCAAGAATTGTGCTTTCCAGAGCCCGTTGTCAATTGCAAGCCTGGCCCTATGAAGCCAGGTAGATTTCAGACTGGATTCCTTGCGAAGACGAACCAATACGGACGTACCAATTCCGGCTGGTTGCCTGAGCAGCACACAAGTCTAACCAAGACAAGTGAGAAAAAATACACAATATGAGTTCGTCGTAAAGAGCATCATCGAACGTTAATTTGACCCTCGAAGGTGTGCTAGAATAAGAGAGCGTATGCTGGCGTTTGGCTGGTGGTAGAGAGGCTTGAGACAGTCGATGCTTGGACATGGGGGTAAGAAGAAAATGACAAGTCGTGATCTGACAAATTGAAATTGACTCCTGCTTGTTCTCTGATTCCCATGGCTCCTTCTCGAGGCCCTCAAGCAATAGCACGAAACCTCCATGTTACCCTACCAAATCATAAAGGTCCCGTTCACGTTGCTAGATATGCGAAGGGCACTGCAAAATACATATTGACTGGCGGACAGGTGAGTTTAGACTGCATACTGTTTAACTGAGCGTCGGACTCACACAATCTCTGTTAGGACCGTACCGTACGTCTGTTCAATGCCAGCTCCGGAGCTGAGATCAAGGCTTTTGCTGCTCATGGATATGAAGTTCTCTCGATAACAGTGTGTGTATTCGCGCTCTCATAGCTGGAGTGACTCATAACTCGGTTGTGGATAGCGCGCACGATAATGCCTCGTTTGCATCGTCAGGAGGGGACCGTTCTGTGTTTGTCTGGGACGTCGCAACAGGGATGACTACGCGACGACTTGCAGGGCACATGGGGAAGATACACACTGTGGAATTCAACGAAGATGCAAGCGTTCTCGCGTCAGGTGCGTTCCTTTCCACTTCCACTTCCACTTCCACGCCTCTCCTCTTTCTCGTGTTAATGTTTTGGTCTAGGCTCTTACGACTCTACCGTGAGATTATGGGACTTGAGGTGCGTTTCTCGACCAGTCGGTCTGAAGTGGATAATCGACCCCGTCTTCTGTAGGGCACAATCTAAAACACCGATACAGGTTTTAGAAGAAGCACGAGATACGGTTCAAACCATTCATGTCGGCTCAACGACGATCACCACAGGTTCTGTTGATGGGCATGTTCGCACGTACGATCTTCGCAAAGGGGAGCTTCGTTCAGACTACATCGGCCGTGGGTCCATCAACTCAATAGATATGAATTCAACTCATAACGCGGTCACAGACCCCATAGCTTCAGTGGTCCCGACGCAGGACTCTTCGACCTTGCTCGTCACCTCCCTCGACTCCCATATACGTCTAATGGATATGACAACGGGGAAGATGTTGAACGATTTCACGGGACACACGAATGCATCTTATCGGTGCCGAGGATGTTTTGGGCACGGGGAGGCAACTGTGGTGTGTGGCGACGAGAAGGGAATGGTTTGGGCATGGGACCTTGTGGATGTAAGAGTCCTCACCGACACGATATTCGAGATGCTAATGGGCGACCTGACACGCAGGGAAAGCTTCTACAACCCAATCCTCCCCCAAAGGCGCACCACAAAGTCATCACTTGGACTGAACATCATCCATCAGATCCCGATGAGATGATTACGGCGAGTGCGGATGGCACATGCAAAGTTTGGCGTTCTCCCTCGTCCGAGTAGATGCCGCCAGTCGAATAGAGACCTGTTCCTTCGTGGATGAACCAACGACAGGATGCTACTTTCGAAAGTAAAAAACCAACGTGTCAAATATTAACGATCGACAGATAAATAAACTACGAAGTCCGTGCTTAAAAAAAACGTTACGACTCGGTAAAAATGCGCTCTCAATCGCTGTATCTCATGCTTGGCGCAGTCAACGATTCCGTGTCCTTCCCAACGACCACGGTGTACCTAGGCTTCGAGTCTCGCCCTCTCAAGGCTCCCCTAGTCGACATTACACCAACGACCACCATTGTGATCAAGATGCCGGCGAGAAGCCCAATGACAATGTAGCTGTTGGTGATCAACTGCTTCACGTCAAGGTCAACCAAATCACTGTCATCGATAGCCGCGGCGACATTTCCCTTGGTCGTGCCTCCGCTGCCAGTCGCCATCGTTGGCATCGTTTTGGTACGGTTTGCAATCGCTTGGAAGGCGGCAAAATTGTTGGGACCGTCTTCGACTGCATTAACAGAGAATACCATCCCTGAATACGAACCCATGATGAGCTTGTGTCTTCTTCAGTGCAGGTGTAATGGCGCATCACTCTCACCTTCGCCACAATGTGCGGGAGGTCCTTGCTGAGGGCAGTAGGCCCAAATCGGTTTGGTCTAGGGATCAGAGGCATGAGCACCCAGTCCTGACGACGTGTTTGAATAGCATACATCGTAGACCGTGATTTGAAATATGGGCTTGTCAGCATCAACGCTGGCCACGGGCATCCTGAGGTTTCGAGATCACCGTTAGTGTTTTCATTTACGTCTTCAAGTGCCTATGAAACTTACAGTCCCGACGCGAATCCATTGGCCAATGGTGAGCAAGGGGATCTATGCGACCTGAATGAAAAGACCGACACCGGTTTGGAAGAGCTAAGGACTCACGAGAAACTGGACTGAGTAACTCCATGTGCCTTGGGGTGGAACTCGAACGTGACTTTATCACCAACGGCAGCGGTGATGTTGGATGGGTTGAAGATGAGACCCCCGAGACCAACTGTTACTTTGTGGTTCGTAGGCTGAACTGCAGAGGTGGGCTCTAGATACGGGGAGGTTAGTGATGCACCCGAAAAACGGTACTGTGTTCGACTTACGGCTCCCATAGGCGGTGGTAGTAGAGGAGGTGGCGTTACTCTTACTCGCAAGATGTTTAAATGCGGAGAACGACCGGGAATTTTCCTCTGGCGGTGGGTTGACCGCAAACACCATCCCTGCATAATTTCATTTAGTCTGCAAGAAGGGGGTGGTGATGTGTATGAGAACTATTACCTGCTGGACAGTGAGGGCCTGCGGGACCGGCCTTCTGCTGGCAGTAAAACCACATTGGTTTGGTGTCATCATGAACTGTGAGGACCTCTCGGGGCAAGTGACTGGTCTGCTCTACCGGGACCGGTTTGCTGGAGGGGTGGCCTCTATTAGTCGACGGTATAGATTAGGAGGGATATTTCAGGACTCACAATCCAGTGTCAAAACCATGGGGTGCTTTGAGGCACGGCTATACGGTTAGATTAATGAGAAGGACCAAGGGAGGAAATGACTGATGTTAACCTGCTCAAAGCTTGATCTTTTGGAGAGGCGTTGAGCGCATGCATGGGTATCAAAACTGGGTACGACACTCACTGGGTGACTGTGTGGTTCTTCGGATGACTACCGGAAGAGGTTTGAGAAAGAGGGAAGGAAAGAAACAAGGCGGACTCACAAAACGAAGGTGACGGTATCTCCAACCTTCGCATGAACATATTCCGGATGGAAAGACAACTTGCCATTAGCACCGACAGTCACGTCGTAGTTGGCTGCCAACGCGATTGTAGCCTGAAGTGAGGCAAGTACAAGCGCGAGAACTCTACCAGTCATTACAAGGTGTCGTGAAGAAGGGAGGATAGAAGAGTGGATGGAATGAAAAAAGTGGAATGAGAAATACCATAAGAGACCATCAGTCTTTATAGTCCTGGGGTGGACATGCAAGGACCAAGGGAACGGTTCACTCTGGATCGACATCTGCAGCCTTCACCCTGTCTGAACCGGTAATCTGGGAAGCCAAAAAGTTGGGGAGCTCGCGGGGGCATCGGATGGATAGCTTTCTTTCGGTGGCTATGAGAGACATTATCCTGTCTGGAGCGCCCATACTATACCGAGTATCCCAGGCTTGCCGACGAGCATTCCATGCATAGGCTAGGGCGCGGAGTGAGTTTTATGTGGATCACCAACGCAGGTCCATGTGAAAGAAACACCTGCGAAAGATCGCCAATAGACGTTGAAACACGTTCAAGTTGATCTCAATACGTTCCTGCCGTTTTTGCTGCGCACGACTGGAAGGCCAAAGTGACAGTGAAAACCTCCGGCCTTCAATAGCCTTCAATAGCAGTGGAAGCTTGGTAATACAAGAAGAAACCGAGAGCTAGACAGCGCGTCGATCGGAGGCTATGTGTGCCCGATGATAAGTCCCCGTACTCGATGTTTGAATCACATCCTACAGGGGATGCACAAGACGCAAAGGCAGACAGAGGCAGTGAATGGCCAAGAAATTGTATCCATACCTAGGGCGTATATGAATACACAAGGGATGGCGATGGAGTGAGTAACGCACGCATCTGGTGCTGTAATGAACAAGGGTCTATCCTAATGATGAAGGGCAGCGCCCGATATGACACAAAAAAAAATCAAGAAAGATGACGCGGCGTTTGTGGCTGTTATGGGGAGAGAAGTTACGTCGAAGGACCAAGGCATCTACACGCCTTTCTTCCCTGCACGTCTGGACCTTGGGATATGTGACTTCTCCTTCTCTTCTTCTGAATCGGATTCGGAGTCAGAGTCGTCCCCATATGCGTTGGCAACATCTCCGTAGAGGTCCTTTTTGGTAGAGGACCGAGTTTGAGGTGCAGTAGAAGGTAACAATGGAGGTGTATACAATCTGGGCTGACTTGCGATTTGGGTCAAACTCCGGAATCTCGCTGCTGAAGGTCTCTTCTTCTGCGAAGTCACCGAAGCAACGACCTCTTCTTCGTCCTGCGAGTCGTCGAACGAGTCCGCTTTATCTTGAGACTCCAGATCCCGATACTGCGAGTACGGAAACCCTGGTTGCGTCTCGCTGGGAATAAACAACGGTGTATCACCGTCAGGCTCCAAAGAGCTCCGTAGTTGGTCCACATTCAACAACGACGATTCAGGTTCTGTGGGAGACGAAACATTCAACGTCGCCCAACCATCACTGGGTGACAGTGGCCCGGCAGACGTCTGGGAGCGAGAGGTGGGTTTCGCGGTCAGGGTTTCGTCTTCCGAGTGCGGAGGTTCCAGCGCGGTGGAAGAGCTCCTCGCAGGTGTGTCATTCATGAGTTTCGAACGGCTCCTTGTCATCTTAACCACCTTCTCCCTGACCACTGCTTCGTGCACAGAAACAGGTAGAGCGTTGGCAGCCTTGGCTCTTTTTAATGAAGATATTGGAGCGGGAATGACAGGCAAGGGCGCAGTGCCGCACCTTTTCATGCGCGATTTGACTGGGGAATTGTGAGGAGGTTCGATGGGGCTGGTAGCTCGAGGGGGTGATCCAGTGACGGATTCTATAGGATCTAGGTCATTGTCGGGGTGGTCCTCCGGAGAGGGGCCGTCGCGCGAGACACCAGAGTCGTCAGACAATTCTTTGACTGATACTCCAGCTGGGGGAGCTTCGGGCTCGGGGGCGTGACTGGCGTTTTGTGCTTCATCTTCCGGCTCAGTTGCAGACTGGGATATTGCCCCGCCTTCAGCTGGCGTGCTCTCCTTGGGCGGGGAGCTCGATATGACGGGAGGGACTATGTCTGGAGTCTCATTCACCACTGAGATACCATGTACGACAGGAGGTTCACTGACAGATTTTGAAGGGACCTCGTCCTCCTTCGTGGAGTCGTCGTCATCCTCGCCATCTCCTTCGCCAATATCCAGATCAGAATCAGAGGGATCTGTTCGAGTGGCAGCGGATTTCCGCCTCCCCCGCACCTCCTCCCGTTCCTCCTCAAGCACCACGTCTTTCCCGGATTTCTCTCCAGCAAAGTCTGTCCTCAACATATTGTCCAAGGTCAATCGCCTCGGACCAGGGCCGCGAATGATCTCCTCTAAATCCATTTCCACTAAACTTGTCCTTCCTTTTTCCTTCATATACGGTTTACGCGCAGCTCGTTGAAGTGCCTTGATTGAGTCGTCAGAGTCGGATTCATCCGAATCCTTCTGGGCCACCTGTGTTGGGGGCGGGGGCACCTGGATAGGAGCGGAGAATGTCAAACATGCCGGGATGCACCAGGGAGGGAATCAAGAATCACTTTTTTCGGAGGTCGGATTTTGGTAGAGGTGGTTTTCGCACCAATAGATGGCTGTGCAGGTGGAGGCGCAGGCTTAGGCTGCAAAGCGCTGGCAGCTTCTTTTTCCTTCTGTTCCCGCTGCCGTATGGCCTCCTGGACAATGTCCGAGATAGAATGTCCTTGAGATACCGAAATGGACTGTCGACGCTTTTTTTCGATTTTGGAGGGACCTAAAGTGAGTAATCAGAAGCGAGTAACGCGGAGTGGGTGTCTCCGTACCACTGGGTTCGTCTCCTGCAGCTTTCGACTTGTCTACTTTAGTTTTCCCTTTCGGTGCTGCGGGCTTCTTCGCTAAAGGTAGGGTTATTTGGGAGTTTATGAGCAACATGTGGGGCACGTACATGCAACGGAGTCGTTGGAAGCCTCCTTTTCCTCCGGCGCTGTGTCTGATGTAGACATTTTGTAAGGATTCTAAGAATCGTCCACAACGAGATAGGTACCTCTATTCGACTCATTGTTGATCTCGGATTTTCGGCGCTTCCTCTTCTTCTCAGCTGAAAGTATGCACACTCAGTGTTATAGAGGCAAAATCAAAGATCTAAACATACTCTCTTCCGCGGTTTCATCGATGTCTGAAGAGAATCAAGCATTTTTATGCGGTTAAAAGATATTGCTCAGAAAGCCATACGTACCTGCGTTTCTTGAGATCACGTTCGCCAACTCCTGAGGGAACCGCTCCGTGCTTCCGGCATTGTTTTCGGTAGCTTCATTGGACGGTTTCTCCCTCTCAGACTCCATCGCTCCCCCTTGTGACTTCGCTTTCTTCTTTCTTTTCTTTTTCTCCGTCTTCTCCACCGGCTCAGTAAGATTGACTTCTGTTCCCTGATCCGCCGTGCTCTCTAGTTCTTGAACCTTCCGTTTCTTCCTCTTCTTTGATTCTGGGAGTGACGGAGTGTTGGACACGATATGATGTGACGCAGGCGCTGGCGCAGCATTGTTCTGCGGCTGGCTGGTGGTACCCAAATCGTTCGCGTTGATGGTGGGGGCGGTGGCGGTGGTTCCGGGAGGGGACGGCGCGTGTTCTGACGAGGCGTAGGATTCCGTTGATGCATCCTTGTCACTAATGGTGACTGTTGCCTTGTTCATGGTTGGTGTAGTACCACCACCACCATTGGCGGTCGGGTCACTGTGATCGGTGGCTTTGTGGTGCTTAGGCCCTGTCGTCGTGTTAGTCCGACGCCTTTTGCTGGGTGGAAGAACTTGTTCCGCATTGGCGGAGGGAGACTGAGTGGGACCATCGTTCTGAAACGTGACTTTTCGTTTGCGTTGATTAGTCGAGGGGTCTTCTTCGATATGCATCGGTGTTGGGGTATCAGTATCAGGAGAGTCGTAGTCAACAATTCCGTGGTTTGTCGGCGCGTGCGATGATGAACTAGACTCAGCTACCTAAGTAATGTTAGCGCGTTAGTGGTTCGTTACGGGAGTGGAACACGACAGCTCACTTGCTGAACTGCGACCTTCACGTTTACACAAGCTACTGAGTGAGCCACCGCGTGAAAAGCATCAAAATCGTCGTCTACCAGTGCAATTCGTACTTGTCAAGAAATAACCAAGTATGACCTTGAGGTTTTCGCGTACCGTCTTCAAGGTCGATCATCTGCCCCCCACGGTCCTGCGAAAGCATCACAACTGCATTTTGCGGTAACCCGAGCTTCCTTCTGACAACAGTCTTCATCTCATCCAAAGACGCCTCTGCAGATGGAAGTAATAAATACCGTGAGGTGATCGAATTTACGGAAAAGTGGTGATTCTACCTCTGAAGAGACGGTCAAAGGTTCTGCTTGCGGCATGATATGTGATTCTGGGTTGACTTCCAGGTATATACTGCCTGGAAACGCCGTTCATCGCGTCATGGAAGTTCTCGAGGCAGGGACGTTGGCTGCTCGCGTTGGCGGGTTAGAGAGAAGTTGAAATTATCAACATGAACAAACAACCACTCTTCTATTCCGAGCCATGGCTGGACCTCACCGTACGCCTCAAGTCTCGTATATCTCTCTGGGCTCTGCTGACTAGATATGGCCTATTTAGCTGCAGGGGGATTTCACCCGCATCTTCCAGGATTCAAGCATAATTTTCTTGCAAAAGCACTAGGAGCAACGATGTGGTTCTTCATCTTCTACCGCGTCCGGTACGTCGCCCGAGCTCTCAATTCTCGGTCTCTAGCTAAACAATGTCCTCAGACAAGACGGCGGTAAGCTCATAGTGAGTGTGAAGTTCATTGAAGCCTCTCAGCATATCCTCACCATTTACCCAAGGGCCACCATCCATTCGAGCACGGAGACGGGCATGGACACGGACACTCTGAGCATCATTAGAGCCTTCCAACTGTATCGATATAGTGCATTACCGAACATCATAATCCTTTGCTATTAGCTGGAATTGAGAGGGGTGGTCAGTGCCAGTGTGAATCTGCTGAAGCCTGGGGGACCGGCATTGCCGCCAAGCACTGTAACTTTCCGAACTCGGCATTCCGCACTTCGTAGAGGATGACCGTAATTACAGTTCGTTGACACGCTGGCATGCCCACCAACACTCAAAATAGTCGTTAAACTCTCTTCTTCTTATCCCTTGCGATGGCGTTCACAAGGCTCGGGAGGACTGGTCTGAAGAACTGTTTGAGGGTTATCTGGGTTGTAGCGATATTCTGGTACGAATTGGGTGTATTTCAGAGTGCTCAAAGAGCATGTTCCTGGCCAGATTCTCGCTTCCCTGAGGTGCGTTGCCTTTTTCAGAACATGAGGTCTCCGTTAATATTCTCCTGAACAGAAAAGCAATGTTACGCATATTCTCGTCGTAGCAGACCCTCAGATTCTCGACCATCGTTCCTACCCTGACCGAAACTTCTTTCTCAATTACCTCACTCTCTTCATAGTCGACCTCAACCTTCGGAAAAACTGGAGAAGCGCTTTGAATTCCAAACCCGATGTGGTCCTATTCCTCGGAGACATGATGGACGGAGGAAGGGTCGACATGCCGGATTCTGAGTGAGTTTAGCATTCTCGAGCAAACGTTCAACGTTAAATCACCGAGGAAGATACGAGAAGCACTACGGAAGATTTCTTTCTATCTTCAAGATGGACGAAAGCATCCCTCGATACACTATACCGGGCAACCACGATACCGGGTACGTTTCAAGTTTGGCAATGAACATTTCCGCTATTCTTCCAGCGTCCGGGCGTTAACGGTCATCATTGGTCTCCCAGGCTCGGACAGCAATCATGGTTCTCGCCGGATGCTCGCCAGCGGTATATTTCCCACTTTGGACCATTGAATCTTGAAGTGCCTATCGGCAACCATACGTTCGTTTTGCTGGACGGCCCTGGACTAGTAGAAGAGGATTACCGACGCCATGGGCATGGAGCAACGTATCAAGAATGGAAACCTGTTCACGGTGGAGCGATAGATTTTGTAAAGACATTTGCTAAGAGTGAGTTTAGCGAAACTATCTCTACGTTCCAGGCTAACATACTGCTGTAGAGGAACGTAAAGGACCTGTGATACTCCTCAACCACATTCCGCTGTCCAGACCAGAGGGATCGTCGTGTGGGCCCCTCAGAGAGAGGGGGACAATTCACCGCGGCGTGGGTATAGGTTACCAGAATACTCTTGGGAAAGATTCGACACGATTCCTCCTTGAGAGTCTCGAACCGGTCCTAGTCCTCAGGTGAGCGAGCCCTGGTCCCGCTTCAGGCTCGTGTTACCGACTAAAGCGTTCCACAGTGGAGATGACCATGATTACTGTGACTACACGCATCCCTTATCTCCACCCGGTCGCACCTCCCCGATACGCGAAGTAACGGTCAAATCACTTTCAATGGCAATGGGCATACGGCAGCCGGGTTACCAACTGCTTTCTCTCGCGTCGTCAGAGGGATCGGTACCTACATTCATGGATGCCCCTTGCCTGATGCCTGACCAACTGAGTATCTACCTTTCAACATACATACCTTTTGGGGTGATCTCTATCCTGATCTTGACGGCGTTCCATGTCTTGAAGAGACTTTCGCCGTCAACGCGTCTCCGACCGCTTGCTTCACGCGGAAGAAGCAAATCCACAGAGGAGAAGACATCTTCTCGCCGAAGGGAGATACGGCTGCGATTGACAGGGCACAGTGAGGGGGATGACTATTCACGGGAGTTGCAGGACGAAGAAAATGGATATCCAATACCATCATCCCAATCCTCGGTACGGTTCGGGTTAGGAAACACGCGCCCAGTGCCCCAACGCCAATTTTGCCCGACACGAAATACGTGCCTCAGACGGGGTACCTTTCTCGGCGAGCTCCTACGAGATGTCGGAGACGTGACCGTTTTCCCGCTGGTGGCCTTCCTTCTCATCTCGTTCTGGATAATGACTGATTAGGACTGATTCATGACGCGTGGACTGTTACTTTATACTCAATTACTTACAATCGATATCAGGACTCAAGGAGGCATTGACTTGTATGTTCCTTGAGGTTGATGATTCCGCATCTGTTCCTGAACAGGCAACTGACAGAAACGACGTTCAACACGAAAAAACAACAATATTGAGGCTAATTCTGCCAGGTTCAGGGGATTTTCGGGTGTTTGAAGGTACTCAGAGGTACATAGACACTGTCCCGTTGGCATAAGGGTACATTTTTGCCTTCGGTTTGCTGTTCAGGGTAGACAGAAGCACGCTCCTCACGGTGGAAACATGCGTTATGGAGCTTTAAATGGAAAATCGCGTAGCCTGCTAAACCAGTAACCGACCAGCAGGACTCTTAAGCACGTTCGCAGACCGTCTGCTGCATAAAAGGTTAAATTTGCCCACCACGCCAGGGAATCATTTATTAGCTTCTCATCGCTCTATAAAGCGCAAGTCCTGGACGATATTTGAGGTGATATCTGAAGAACCTCAGTCCAGGGATTCGTTGGAGCGAGAGCATCACCAGGAAAACACTCGTCATCATAAACCCAAGCTCAGGCCATTACAGAGGACAAGTTCCGCCCCTCAATTAGATTCCCTCTTACTTTCATCCTCTCCCACCAACCTCCATCATCGCAGGTATTTTTTCATCGTCATTTCATCTCGTTTTCCTTCCCTTTTCTCATCATCATCCTTTAGCAAAATGGCACAACTCACTGCTCCCAAATCCGATTTTAATGCCCGTGTTCGTGGTACCAGCCATATCGATTTCAAGACGGCTACCACTGGTGTCGCCGCCAAAGCAATGCGCAACGAGATCAGTCATCTCGTCGCGACTGTCGATGACCCAGCTACCAAGAAGGTTCGTGTCGTCGCTCAGATTCTTCACGATCTTGTCTGATATTCCATTTTTTTCGCCAGGCCTTTGATACCGAGATGCAGTCTTTCTTTTTCCTCTTTACGCGTTATCTCTCCGAACGCGCTAAGAGCCAGGAGCTGTACGTCATGATCGTCAACTGATATACATGCTACCCGTCGTCGGGTGCTGACTATGGTGTCATTCACAGCGATTGGGAACGTATCAAGTCCCCCGCCGAAGACCAGATCGTCCCGTATGCCAACCTTCCAAAACCCAAGGATGTGAAAAACCTCAACAAGCTCGCTGTACTGAAAGTGAACGGTGGTTTGGGTACATCCATGGGTACGTTTTCGAGACATCGCTTCCATCATATCTGTCGATGTTGACGCTACGAATCCGATAGGTATGACTGGCGCAAAAAGTGCCCTGGAGGTCAAAGATGACATGACGTTCCTTGACCTGACTGTCCGACAAATTGAGCACCTGAACACGACCAACCGTGTCGATGTTCCCCTCATCCTCATGACATCTTTCAACACTCACGAAGATACCCTCCGCATCATCAAGAAGTATGCCAACCAGCAGCTACGCATCACCACCTTCAACCAGTCCAGATACCCCCGTATTTTGAAGGAGACCCTCATGCCCTTGCCCAAGCGCGCCGATGATGACAAGAAGGATTGGTACCCTCCCGGTCACGGTGACTTGTACAATGCCCTTCTTCACTCCGGTGTTCTCGACCAGCTTCTGGCCGAGGGGAAGGAATATCTCTTCGTTTCCAACTCTGACAACTTGGGTGCTGTGTAAGTGACTTTATTGTTGAGCCTCCCGAAGTGGTACTCAACCTCATGACTCCAGTGTCGACGAGAAGATTCTTCAACACATGATGGACACTGGGGCAGAATTCTTGATGGAAGTCACTGACAAGACCAAAGCTGATGTGAAGGTAAGCGAGTTCATCCACTCGAGTATCTCCGATATACCTACTGATAATATCCAGGGTGGAACTATTATTGACTACGATGGTTCCGTTAGACTCCTCGAAATCGCACAAGTTCCCTCAGAGCACGTTGAGGACTTCAAATCGGGTATGCCCACCTCCATACATAGGCGTGTTTGTCCACTGCTAATCATTCAAATCAGTCCGCAAGTTCAAGATCTTCAACACCAACAACTTGTGGATCAACCTCAAGGGTAAGGATCTTTCATCGTATCTCTTCGTGACCGTTATTCTCATCCCGTACGTCCTTTTTTAGCACTTAAGCGCATTATGGAGAATGAGGGACTGGAACTCGAGATCATCATCAACCCCAAGATGACCGATGACGGACAGGCCGTCATCCAGGTGAGATACTCCGTTGTTCACCCCCACTATTCAATTCTGAAGGCACCCTTGACATAGCTCGAGACCGCTGCTGGTGCTGCCATCAGGCATTTCAAGAACGCTCACGGTATCAACGTTCCCCGTAGCCGTTTCCTCCCCGTCAAGAGCTGCTCCGACCTTCTCCTCATCAAGAGTGACATCTACTCCCTGCAACACGGTCAGCTCATTCTCAACGAGCAAAGAATGTTCGAGACCACACCTGTGATCAAATTGGGTGACCACTTCAAGAAGGTTGGTGACTGCTACCGTTGCAACACGGGCAGGATGGTTCATGATTTTTTATAGATCCAACAATTCCAGAAACGTTTCAAGAAGATCCCCAAGATCCTCGAGTTGGACCACTTGACTGTGACTGGCGATGTTTACTTCGGTCGTAATGTTACGCTCCGTGGAACCGTCATCGGTAAGGAACCCCGATCTCTGCTGTCGATTTCCTTCTAATTCTTCGTCGATAGTTGTCGCGAATGAGGGCCAGAGGATTGATATTCCTGACGGATGTATTTTGGAAAACCGACTTTTGTCCGGTAACCTTAACATGATTGTAGGTTGCTTATGCTTGTCCGCCTGACTGCTACTCACTCATTTCGCGTCTTACAGGAACTGTAAATCACTCAACTGCTCGGATCGATACCCTTAGATGTGAAAATGGACGTTTATGGAACGAAGAATTAAAATCCTTTTACCTTTTCCCCTACCTAGGACGATGTAATATATGCGCTGCTACACGCTCTAGTCCCCCTTCAAGCTTCTTGTTTTTTGAAAATGTACGTATGTAGCTCTCATAAAGCGATCTTTATGTGCTTTCAAGTTTTCGTCGTCCGTGAGGCGCTTCTCACTATCAGCGCCCGCGATCCGTTATTTTTTGAATCGCTACCACCACCATTGCTAAGAAAAGGTTGTTAAATGGCACTGCGAGGCAAGAGGAGCCAGCTGCCACCGATTGGAATCATGGACATTAACGGCAGGGGGGGGGAGGGGGGGCCTCACAGCCTCCGCCATCTGACTGAATGGAAATTGATGTCTTCGTGAAAACACCAATTTTCATGATTAAAACATAGCCCATTGACTCTGGCAGGCTTTAAAACATATAAATCCGTACCAAAACTGTCTTTCTACGATGAGAAACCAGTTTTATTGGTGCTGAAGGTGGTATATACATAGAGGTATGACAAGCCGACCTCAATCTCGGCAGACGCCACATCCGTACTAACTCAAATTTTCCTTTCTCCTTCATCAAGCAACGATAGTGATCGTGCTCGATTTTGTGGTCTTTGCCTCGCGCAACAGTGCAGCAGCTATTGTCCCATTTTACTATCCACACAACATGAGACGACACAAAGAGGGGATGGAGGTCGACAATAGATGCTACGAGGTCAAACGTGAGGCCTGCGCCGCTGTCAGCGAGAGAGCGGATATCATTTTCTCACGCCAGTCCACGCGACCATACCTATGTCCACGATTCCAATCGGCGGCTCCTCTTGCTGCGAGGACACTGTCTGGCCCTAGCCAGCCCCGATAAGAACGCTACCGACTATTTCGTATCGTTCCCGTTTCTGTTGTAGCTTATCTCGTTATCAAGACCATAGACTTGGATTCTTGGAGATATCGACGGTATAATAATAACCGACATGCACGAGGGGCTTTCTGCCGCTCACCCTCCATGTCTTCCGAAATAAAATCACAGCCAGAACCGACTCCTTCATTGTCAGTCGAATCTGGGGCTTTCGAAGCGAATCACACCGGAGAAAAGCCTCGCACACGATTACGAGCCCTAGGGGAAAAGCTTACTACTCGGGATGGGTGGATAGGGAGCTATGATTATCGCTGGTGCGTCTATTATTGAATCGAACTTCTCGTCGTTGGGCTCACGACTCGTCTTCCAGGTTATGTATGCCCTCTATCCCATTTCGTCGGCGAAAGCGGACGTTACCTCCTTTTTTTGGACTTGAGGACGACATGCCGCTGGTCCTTGCTATGGCCAGTGGTCTTCAACATGCTCTTGCGATGTTGGCAGGACTGATAACTCCTCCAATTATTTTTGCGTCCACTTTGAATCTGGACTCAGAAACCTCTGCATACATGATCTCAGCGTCACTTATTGGTTGTGGTAAGTGCAACCTTCGAATCTCCGCGGGTTTGCGGCGAAGTTGAATTCTGGGAGCTTAGGCATCCTGAGTCTCGTTCAGATGTCGAGAACCAAGCTGTTTGGAGGCTATTATCTGGGAACCGGCTTGATTACAGTCGTCGGGACTAGTTTTGCGACACTGAGTACGGCGAATGCGGTGTGTGCCAGTCCAATGTTTCTCGTCCTTGCGTCTCGAGACTCACCTTCCGTTTTCAGATATTCAACAACATGTACGCCGAAGGCGTCTGTCCGATGGTCACTGCAGCAGACGGGACCGTGAGCAGGGGACCATGTCCGGATGCGTATGGAATGGTTTTAGGTGCGCTACTTTTCTGCCTACATCCCTCCTAGAATCGTGTACTTAGATGTACCCCTCACTTACAGGAACGTCCCTCGTGTGCTCTTTTCTTGAGATGCTCATGTCCTTCGCCCCGACTCGCGTCCTCAAAAGAATATTTCCACCACTGGTGACAGGTCAGTGGCTGCGATTCTTCAGAAATCGTGCTCTGCTGACAATGAACAGGGACTGTCATTCTCATGATTGGTGCTTCTCTAATTGGTGAATCGGGTATACCGAACTGGGGTGGAGGGTCAAACGATTGCTCGTCACGCCCCAACTCTGGCTTCTTTCAGCTATGCCCCAACGTAGCAGCTCCCCGCCCTCTCCCGTACGGAGCCCCTCGTCCTATAGCACAGTCCGCGTTCCGGCTAACTTATCTCTAGATGGGGATCGCCGGAGTTCATCGGGCTGGGATTCCTGTCCTTCTTCAGCATTATCCTCATTGAAATTTTTGGTTCGCCCTTCCTGAAGAACATCAGTATCATCGTGGGTCTCGCAGTTGGATGCATCGTCGCTGGAGCGGCCGGATACATCGACGGAAGTTCAATTAAATCAGCCCCAGTTGTCACTTTCCTGTGGTATGACACAAATGGCCTGCTCAATGTCCACGTCGTTGTTTGACCATAATACCGAACAAATAGGGTCCACACCTTCAAAATCAGAGTATATCCCCAGGCCATCTTGCCAATGTTGGCTGTATACGGTCAGTCTGCGTGTGTTTTTCGTCTCTGCCGTCGCTTAGTTTCCTCTCGATTAGTTTCTCTGGCGATGGAGGCCATTGGAGATATTACCGCCTCTGCAGAGGTCTCCCGCCAGGCTGTCGATGGACCTGAGTTCGACTCTAGAATACAAGGAGGTGTTCTGGTACGTTTTTCCTATTAGGGGGTTTTCAACGCTGACTGCAACCCAAATACACCTAGAGCGACGGAATCGGCGGCTTCTTCTCAGCGCTATTCACCGTCACTCCCTTGTCAGTGTTCGCGCAGGTAGGCAATAAGCTGAGATCTCGAGTCCCGGTTGATCTGACGTCCAGTCTAGAATAATGGTGTCATTGCAATTACTCGCTGTGCCAACAGAAATGCAGGCCGGTGGTGCTGTTTCTTCTTGATTCTCTTTGGCGTCCTGGGCAAAATCTCTGGAGTCTTCCTGTCTATTCCCAACCCAGTCTTGGGTGGTGTTACGACGTTCCTCTTCGGCAGCGTGGCTGTTTCAGGCGTCCGAGTGTTGGCATACAGCAACTTCGATCGACGGGATCGTTTTATTCTCGCCGCCGCTCTGGCATTCGGACTGGGAAACCTTTTAAAACATGATATTTTCACGCATCTTTTCGATGGGGTGGAGAACCCGAGCAAGGGGCTAAAGGGATTCTTAGATTCGATAACGATCATTCTGAGTACACCATGTAGGTGCCTTTTCGCTTTTGTTGGCTTTCCAGTGAGCTGATGGGACTGTTTGTCTGCAGTCCTCATTTCTGGAGTTGTTGCGGCAGTTTTGAATCTTGTATTCCCTCGCGACTCGGAAGACCAAGAGGAAGGTGCGGGTGCGGGTACGAGGGACGTGGAGCAGCAGTTGCATGAGTCGATGTACAAAGGACAATAGTTCCATGTGTAATTGTTTTTAGAAATACAGAAGATCAAATCACCAGGCTGAAGCTCGAGGTCCATGTTCTTTCTGATCATCCTCATGTCCTCATTTAGGGTATTGTGAGCAACAAATGAAGCCTTGAAGAGCGAATAGTGGAAAACGGGGCCTAGGAGATGAGAGTACTGTGTTTCGATATCGCTATGCCAGTTCAAATTGCATACCTGCAGAGCGAAAGCACATCAGAATAGGTGTATGCATCTAAATGCCGAAAAAATAGGATTGAACGGAAACGTTGGAGACTGATAAGTCAGCGAGGCTGTGTTCTGGATGGCGAGGCTTTAATACTCAATGTTCAATGCAGATCCTGTGTGCGACCGAGTGAGAGAGCTTGAGAATAGAATTATTGTTACACCGAAAGGTGTACCGGTCAGAGTCCCAAAATGGCAATAAGCTGAGCTTAAAGCGTCGGTAGTTGCCGAGCAGAGTTTGAACTTTAATTCTCTTCCCACGGCGACCATCACACAACACAGTTCACACCAAAACACTTCAAGACCTCCCACCTCAAGACACCGATGGGTACGCTATGCTCGATGCTGCTGGTTCTGTGCTCTATATCGTTCTGATCACCCTTAACAGGTATTTCTCGCTCGTCAAGACATAAGCGCTCCGCTTCTGGAGCTCAGCGGGCTCACTACCGCAAAAAGAGAAAGTTCGAGCTTGGTCGCCAGGCCGCCAGCACTAAGCTTGGTGCCAAACGTATCCATACCGTTCGTGTTCGTGGTGGAAACGTCAAGTACCGTGCACTTCGTCTGGACAGCGGAAACTTTGCATGGGCCTCCGAGCACACAACCCGGAAGACGAGGATTATCGGTGTCGTGCGTGAAATCCGAAATACGAATATCGATCACTCTGATTGAACTTGGCAAACAGGTCTACAACGCATCGAACAACGAACTCGTTCGAACGAACACCTTGGTGAAGAGCGCTATTATTCAGGTCGATGCTACCCCCTTCAGACAGTGGTACGAGGCACACGTGAGTTTTCAAAGCCTCGTTCGAATATTCAAGGATCTCAAGTCACCTTCCAACAGTACGCCCAGCCCGTCACCAAGAAGGGAAAGACTCAGGCTCCCGCTGAGGGCGCTGCCGAGCCCAAAAAGCTGTCCCACCATGCTCAGCGCAACCTTGATGAGAGGAAGAAAGGTGCGTTAGCATACCTGTATGCACATTAGCTCGCGTATCCGAACATCACTATTTCAGATGCCAAGATCGATCCTCTTCTCGAAAGTCAATTTGCTGCCGGTCGTCTCTATGCTACTATTTCGAGTCGACCAGGCCAGTCAGGCCGTGCCGATGGCTACATCCTCGAGGGCAAGGAGCTCGAGGTAAATCATCATGTTGAGTTTTTTTACGAATCTCTTGCTGACAAGGCTTCTAGTTCTACATCAGGAAAATCAGGTCGGGCAAACAGAAGCACGCTCACGGAGCTTAAATTTTGTTGTTCTACTACTTACTCGACGAGTGCGTTTGGTTGGTTCGAGAGATCGTGTCGTACTTGTTTCGCATATGTCTATGTTATGCCAACCATGTTTTCCCTACCCACTTTCCATATGAAAATTCCTTGCGAAACAAAACCTCGTTCTGGCCGTGATGTGAACCTTGAGAAGTGACGTTGGTGTGCTAGGGCTTGCTATCGAGTAGTACTTTTGAGGATCATTAATGCTTTTTGTGAGTTCGAGGCTGTACTTAGAATGTTGAACGACTTGTGTCCATATATAGATCGTGACTGGCTTTGCTTCTGACTACTATCTCATGGCATGTTGTCTCTTTAAATCTACATCTTCATTGGCTAACTGCCTCTGGTAGCTCATATTTTCGGTGTTCAAGACCCTGACGGACCAGCAGGTGACGGTGGAGTTGAAGAACGACCTCTCGATTACAGGAGTTTTGAAATCCGTTGATCAGTGTGTACTCGTCCTCTAATTCTATCTGCATCAACTAAATCACGGAATATACAAGATTTTTGAACATTCGTCTCGACAACATCAAAGTTTTAGATGAGACGAGGCATCCACACATGGTATTACAACTCACCTGGAGGACACGAAGAGGTGCTAATGAACAACTTTCAGATGGCCGTCAAAAATTGTTTCATTCGTGGTTCTGTGGTCAGATACGTGCAATTGCCTGCAGAGCACGTCGACACTCAGCTTTTGGAGGATGCAACACGACGAGGTGCGTTCTTATCAGACTGATTCTAGTAATGGACCTGACCTCCAATCTTAGAGGCCCAGAATCAGAACAAACGGTAAAGGTGACCGGTGCCCTGCCTCGATTTGTCGACTATCTCTTCAAAACCTGTATATTACCCACACAAATTCGTACATTGGACGCGTTGCGCCTCCTCAGGAATAGCTCCTAAAGTCAATGAGCTGGGAATACCGTCGTCCCACATGAAGTCATCGCGAGCGCTCGACCCATCGAAGATTCTGGGCATGACTCCGCGGTACCTACTTGTCCTCTTTCGTTCATTCTTTACTCACAAATCCAGGAGATGATGTGGGTCTTTCTCTCATAGACCGAGGTTCCTCCGTCGATATCTGCTTGTTGTGATCTCGCTCTCGTGTCCGCCATGAAACTTGTCACATTCCACCAATTTTTCAACATTCTGGCTGTCTCTACAATTTGCTTGGTACCCGGGAGGTGACGGCGAAAGTACTGCGTAACCAATCGAAAGCCTCACACACTGACTCCCAAGACTACACCCGCAACCAGGTTAGATCATCCATATATGATCATCCGGAGTTTTCGTTCCTGGTGGCTCTTTTGGGAAGTTTCAACCACACCCGCGTTGAAAAAAAAAAAAAAGAACGAAACAGCCCTCAGGGTATTCATCCTCTGCTTTGCCAGGCCACTAATTCTCGACCATGTTCATAGGCTTCTGTCGAGCATTTCAGATCCGTCAGTTGTCGGTCCAGAAAAGAATCCTCAGGCTCGACGGTTACGTCCAATCATTCAGCTCCAAAGGTTCCGTTAGTTGCCATCAAAGCCAAGTTCTTTTGCTGTTCGTCGACCTTATGGACAGTCAGGACCGCGGTTGGAAGCTGTTGGAAGCTGGCCCCTTGGAGGTATAGACGAATCCATTTTTGTATGTCCGCAGACAGCCCAGAATCATGACATCCTGTCTCAACTCATTCAAGGCCAATCAACACTGACGAACGAAGTTGGAACGTCGAGGCCGAGGCTAAACAAGTTTCGCTCGGGCTTGTCAAGCGACGTCCTGCGCGGAGTCGGAGGATTGGCCATGACAACCTTTACATAAGCGCCCAATGTGCATCGCAGTTTCCAAATGGTCCTTTTATCACACTCATTGTTGAAACTCATGGAACTTTTTGACACGGGACTTAATCTCGGCTCAATATCTGCCAGTGCTCAGGAAACGCTCTTTTATACCTGACAGCGGCATTCCAGTACCGGAACATCCCAGAGAACCCAGCTTGACGTCCTCCCAGATCTCTCCCTTCTCCATTCCCTTCCTTCTTCGCTCTTTTGCGACCCATAACACGCAGGAGTAACAACTTTCGAGGTCTCCGACGATGCGTTGGTCTGTGTTATCCGCCTTTTGCCTGGCTTCCGTTGCGGGCAGTTATGCGTTTACAACACGTCTGTATCGTGCACTTCACAGTCAAAGAACGTGGTACTGAAGCATTCTACTAGGTACATGGGACGAGTCTGTCAGACTCGCGAACCAGACAGTGTCACTGATGACACTGGACGAGAAGATTGGAATGGTCACTGGTGTCGGGCAGTTTGGCAGTGGGTATTCTGAGGACGCGAATGGCCGATTCCTTCAGTTCATGATCCCTTCTAGGTCGCTGTGTGGGGAACATCAAGCCTCCGAGTCGCTCATTCTCAGTGTCCGGGCTGAATATCACGATACCCCCTCTATGTATGGCCGATGGCCCTGCTGGAATGCGACTTGTCAAGGATGTCACCGGGTACCCTAGTGGAATCAATGCCGCTAGTACGTTTAGCAAGAGGCTAATGCGAGCACGGGGGGTAGCCATGGGGGAAGAATGGAGAGCTAAGGGTAAGCCGAGTTGGGACGATTAGAGAGGTTTTCGCTCACCCTCTTCAAGGTTCTCACATCTACTTGGGTCCTGCCATGGACATTGTGAGTGACGAAAGTTGTGCTCGTGTGATAGAAGTTGATGAGGTCGCTGTCATAGATGAGGAACCCAAAGATGGGTAGGGCCTGGGAAAGGTGAGTCCCTTGATTATACATATACCCCCTGTTTTCGCTTGCTGATCGCTATCATTACAATGCAGCTTCGGTCCGGACCCATACCTCACCGGTGAAGCGTCATACGAAACCATCGTTGGCGTACAAAGCGTCGGTGTTCAGGCTTGTGCCAAACATTTGGTGGCGAACAATCAAGAACATTGGAGGTATGGTCTGAGCGCCGACCTCGATGATAGGACCCTCCGTGAGATCTATTGGTGGCCTTTCATGCGGTCCATCGAGGTTCGTCTTCCCCATCTGAAGATTTACGTGAAACATGTGTATTGAGCGAAGTGATGCTCGGACAGGCGGGCGTATCTTCTGTGATGTGCGCATACAATCGCTTCAATCAGACCTCCTCGTGCCAGAACGCGGATCTTCTTGGACCAAATGGAATTCTCATCAAGGACGGTTTTCAAGGTGAGCCTCGAAAAGTCTGAAGATGAATGAAGGTACTAAAAGCCTGAAGGATTTGTGATGAGCGATTGGGGAGCGACACACGATAACGCGGAAGTCAACGCTCTTGGTGGCCTGGACATGGAACAACCGGGAGACTGGATCGTGATAGGTGCCGTCAGTTCCTCACGGTCCCTTGACGTACTTGACTGAAAACTACACTTAGGTGGTGGTGTGTACGGAAACGGATTGAAAAACGCCGTGAACAACAAAAAGGTACCAGAGTCGGTATGTCCTATGCATTCTTGATTTATAGATCGTGCATATGACTAACTGCTCTTTTTTGAAGCGGCTCAACGAGATGGTAACGCGGATTCTGGCGTCCTGGTTCAGACTTGGACAAGACCAGGTACGTTCTGTCCAACTCGAAAGGCAGTTGAGGTTGATGGCCTTCTTATCGAAAGGATTACCCGCCCATCAGTTTCAATGTCCAGAAGCCTGATGGATCTGGTCCGGAGAACATCCCTCTTAACGTCCGATCGAACGCCCACACATCGCTGGCGAGGGAGATTGCCGCAGCCAGCACAGTTCTCCTGAAAAATGACAGAGTTACAGACAACGGTGAAAAACAGTTCGTCCATCAACCCGCTTTCGCTCATTCCTTTTATTGCAAGGACAACCAACCGGGACGACCACACGCGGTCTTCCGTTGTCGAAATCCACCATCAAGTCGATTGCAGTCATCGGACGGGACGCAAAGCAGCTCAAACAGGACTGCAGCGGAGGTTTGAACGGGTGCAATGAGGGTACTATGGTCATTGGGTCCGTCATTTTTTCGTGCCTACACTTCCAAGTGTCTTACTACAATTGCATGAAATAGTTGGGGTTCAGGTTCAAACTCGCTCGACTTTGTCGTCCCACCCGTCGATGCGATCAGCAGCTTTATCGGAAACTCGGCGACAATTACCACCTCCCTTTCAAATGATTTGGACGCGGGAGCCAGAGCAGCAGCCGGAAAGGACGCAGCTATCGTCTTTGCCAACGCGTGAGGCTGTCGTTTCCTATCTGTAAGACAAGTAATACCCACCTAATCACTCGGCGACCTTGCACAGGATGAGCGGCGAATTGGGATTCTATTTTGTCGTTGAGGGGAACATGGGGGATCGGAACGACCTGGACCTCTGGTACAAGGGAGGAAGCCTGGTTCGTTCCCTTTCGTGCTCGTCGGAACTTGTGCTGAATGAGTTTCAGATCGAGCGCGTTGCTGCTGTCAACCGAAACACCATTGTTGTCATCCATTCCGTTGGGCCGGTTCCTATGGGATGGAATAACCACCCCAATATCACGGCTATAATCTACGCAGGTGCCGCGGGCGAACAAACTGGACCTGGCCTTGTCGACGTTTTGTGGGGTGCGGTCAATCCGAGCGGAAGGCTGCCTTTCAGTATGGCTGACGTGAGTTCAGACTTCCTAAATGTAGAGTTGCGGACATGCAGACTTACGAGTATCGTTCCAGTCGGAGGAAGCGTACGGGACAAGCATTGTGACCGGGATCGATGGGTTCCCAACTGTGCGTGTTTATGTTGTCGAGTACCACGATCTACAGTTCTGACTCTTCGCACTAGATCAAGTACACGGAAGGTCTCTTTATTGACTACCGGTACATGGACTCCAAGGGCATCGTTCCCCGGTATGAGTTTGGGTATGGATTATCGTACACCAAATTTGAGTATTCCGCGCTGTCGGTCTCGTCATCTGGCACCTCGCAGGCCGTCAAATTCACGGTTAAGAACACTGGTGCGCTCGATGGCACTGAGATTCCTCAGCTCTATCTTGAACACCCCAGTGGCGTTGGTGAGCCTCCGAAGGTGTTGAGAGGGTTCGATGAAGTGAAGCTGGCAAAGGGCGCCAGCAAGGAGGTGACCCTCACTCTATCGCAGAGGGACTTCAGGTACGCTTTCCGTACTTTTTTTGGATAGTCTCAGATCTGATACGGCTCTACAGTGTCTGGGATACACCCAGTCAATCCTGGAAGAAACCTGCAGGAACCTTCCGAGTTCACGTTGGGGCCTCGATTAAAGACATTCGTTTGACTGGCACGTTTCAGTGATAGTCCACTCTCTTCTCAGTAAATCTATCTTTCCCCGGACACTCCTTAAGTACGTATATACGAATTGTACCTAGTCGACTACTAGCCAAAGTTACTTCAAAGAATTTAGGACGGATATTACGGAAATAAGCGACGTCAATGTCACGTGGACTCAATAAAGAAATTTTTCACCTCGTGCTTGCAGGTTTGCTTCGTGTTTTCTGACTCGTATCTTGCAGCTCGTCTATGCTCTTTACTCAAAACACTCGCGACGAGTGAGTACTTTCTCCTCATTTGACTGGGTCTAGTAACTGAAAGAATCTTTCTAGCTATCTCAGTGACCTCGTATTCTCTCTTCCCAACCAATTCAGCTCGAGCCATGATTTCTAAAGCATTCTCCCAACAAATTTTCTCTTCATTCCCTCGACTCGCCAGAGGACTAGCTACACACACCCACGCTGGACCTCTCTCCTCTCTTCCTGCCTCTCTTCATCTCAAAACCGGTCAGACTTTCAAAGGTCGCTCGTTTGGCTCTCCCCAAAGTGTCTATGGAGAAACAGTCTTCTCGACTTCAATCACGTCTTGTAAGTCGAGCATGTCGTGTACTAGATTGTGCTGTGAACTTAACGCTCTTGCAGACACCGAATCTATGACCGATCCCTCGTATCGTGGACAAATACTCGTTTTCACTACTCCGCTCATCGGTAACTACGGTGTGCCCAATAATACTGCTCCGTACGACTCCCAGGACGTGGGAGTTGTTCTCGAGTCTCAAGGCATTCAATGTGCAGCTGTCGTAGTTGCAGACGTAGCTGAACAATTCTCTCACTACACTGCCGTCGAATCTCTCGCGTCGTGGTGCCAGCGTCACAAGGTCCCTGGTATCACCGGTGTAGACACCCGTGCCATTACACGACTGTTGCGCGACCAAGGAACTACTCTAGGTCGTCTTGCCGTAGGCTCAGACTCATCCCTCCCCGCTCCAGAAGCTCATGAATATTGGGATCCCTCTCTGGAGAACCTCGTCGATCAGGTGTCTACCAAGAAGCCTTACGAACTCAATCCTACCGGCTCGGTAAAGATTGCCGTACTCGACTTCGGTGCGAAAGCCAATATTGTGCGGTCCCTTGTTCGTCGTGGAGCGGCTGTCACAGTTCTTCCTTGGAACCACGACTTCAACTCCATTCGGGACCAGTACGACGGTCTCTTTTTGAGCAATGGCCCTGGTGACCCAGCTCACTGTATGGAGGCCGCCTTGAACCTTCGCCGCACCTTCCAAGAATGGCACAAACCCATCTTCGGTATCTGTATGGGACACCAAATTATTGGGATGGCAGCTGGGTTGGATGCGTACAGGATGACGTTCGGAAACCGTGGACATAACCAGCCCGTTCTTGCTTTGGCGTCTGCAGGGTCTATTCGTGCTGGCCGTGTTTACGTCACTAGGTATGGAATGTCTCTTCCGTTGCCGTACGCAATCTCGCTGAAGGCCTCCCGTGAAAAGCCAAAATCATCAATACGCGCTCAAACTCCAAGACCCATTCCCACAGGGATGGGAACCGTTTTTCATCAATTGCAATGACTCCTCCGTAGAAGGCATCAAGTCGACGTCGGACTCTGGCAAGAAGATTTGGGGTGTGCAGTTCCACCCGGAAAGTGCTGGTGGCCCCTTGGATACTATCGAGGTAAGAATCTCTTATGGCCTAGGGATGATTGCTCACAGCCCTTGCAGATGTTCAGTGACTTTGTCGCGGAGTGCAAAGCTCTCAAACTCCAGAACTCAGACACTCTTGGGATGTTGAATGTAGCGTCACCTTTACTCCAGCCACGGGAGGCTACTCCTCAGCGGGTCGCGGTTGCAGCTTGAATGGATCATGACGAGGCCGAGTAATTGGATATCTCGAGATTTTTCTTACTCTATGTACATAAAATAAATAATAGAAAGCCCTGATGTACTTTTTTACCCGCGGTTCATTGAATTTGTTCGGAAGGCAAATAGACGCCCGTGCTCCTTAAACTGTTCCACGACGGGCTGGAGTTCCTTCAACCATCCCACTGGCATCAACCTCCAGAACCGCACGCTCCATCAAGCGTATCATGGTCTCGATGGCTACTCAAACTGTCGCAGGCTCGATCAACTTACAGAGACAGGCGCAACGATGAAGAAAGGGCCCCTGTATGTGTCGCCTGTCATAGCCGTCGGGTAATCAATATGGTAACAGGTTATTTAATACGAATTTCCCTTGGACTCTGCGCCCCCTCTCACCTCCCTATCTTCTCGTTGGCACCCTTTGCCTTCCTTTCATGGTTTTTTGGCCCACATTCCTTTCATAAAACCTGATTACAGAGTAATCTGGGAGAAGAAGACGGGAGATCAGCCTCGCTTTCATCATCCAGTCTTTGTTTCGTTGCGTTTCCTTGACTTCTCCTCGTTTCACTTTTCTAACATCTCCTCTTTAAACAGACCCAGCTTTAGTGCTTTCCTTGGACATCGACGCTTTTCCCTACAACCGTCTCTACTTGTTTACCACACCCGAGTAGCCAGGCAGAATGCTTATTCGACTACTGCCACCTCCCACCCAACCCACAGTGCTCTTCAAGCTGACGTTTGAGAATTTTCCGGAAACTATTCAAATCCCGACGGCATGGTCGAACCAGCTGGCTGCGCTTGCCATTGACGACCTCGAGGTGCCCCACTTGCTTCACGCCTTTGACAAGTCCGCCGGAATACAATGCATTGTGGAAGAGGTTACCTTTGATTTGGTGGAGAGGACGGTTAAGTGCTTGTTCGTCGACGGAGAAGTTGAGCACTGGGAAATGAACGAGGAGGCTGAAAGAGAATGTGGATGTCCACAGACCGGGTACAAAGGGAATTTTGGATGCGGGGTGTGCAGACGTCGTCCGACACTTACGGAGCGACTGGAGAGTGTTCTGGATGATGTGAGTGGGAGTGCGAAAGAAACGGAAAGAGAGCGTAAAGCAGCGCAAGAGATCAGCAGGGCCGCAGAAAAGGGTGAACGAGTGAATGGTAGTAACGGCGACCATGACGGTTCTCCTGACGCAAAACCATTGACGTTGAACTCCCCTCCCGGAACTTTGAAGGGGAATCACAAGAAACAGAGGTCATTGTTGATGAATCTGGTGGCGTGCGTGTCCTGTATACAACCGGCGTAACTTGAAAGCTGAATTCATTTCTCCGTTCGTTAGCTCCCTTCTCCCGACCAGTACCCCCGAGGTTGCAGGCAGATCTCGACCTCCCAAGCGAGCGAATTCTCTCCCCACTACCCGAGCTCCTTCCCCGTCAGATCATTCGCCCCCTGGCGACTCGCAATCCTCAGAATCTTCTGCAGGCTGGTCATCGTGGACCACACTAGCCCGCACCATGTCAAACCCCATTGGACGCAAACCTTCCTCGGGCAAGCGGCGTAAACTCAAATCCAAATCAATCTCCGAGAGTCCAGTACTATCAGGGCCCGACAACTCTGCAGAGTTCGTTGAATCACCTACGTCTTACTCATCCCCTAGTTCCCCTGTGTCTACTGCCCCACCGTCACCTTCTCTACAACCGGTGAGGACGAGACCTGTGTCAACCTGCTCACTTCCCCCTGGATTTGTATGCCCTCCTGTGATTATCGCACCACCTCCGGTTCCGAAGCTGACCGCACGGGCGTTAAGGAGAAGAGCACGATCGACCTTGGTCGACACCTTCAGGTTGTGCGTTTTACCGGAGCTTCAAAATAGGGTTAGGGTCAGCCCGACGCCTGGTGTTCAACCATCAGGCTGGGAGACTACGATCATAGCTGCAACGACGTATTATAGCTGGTACATGAATAGCATGACCAAGCGGGTGGAGAAGCGACTTGCGGAGATCGTCGACGAGGCTGCTGAGTGCCTTGCGCACGCTGGGGTACAGAATGATCTCACTGAGGTTGATCAGTCATGGCGACGGAAGGTGTCCATCGACGATTGCTCTGACCTGGCACCCTCTCACGAGGAAGACAGTGTGTCGGCGGCATCGACGTCGGTTTTCATGACAGCAACGGAGGAGGGTACTCTCGCCACCACGACTGCTACCACGCTTTACGAGTCCTTTGAGGACCCCTCTTGCGACTCAGATGGAACTTCCGAAACCGATAGTACCTTCCCGCATACTCCAAGCCCTTCGTCCCCAATCATCTCTGGTGAACTGGGTTCCCTCCCCAAGTCTGAGGAGTTGCAGTTGATAGACGAACCAAGACTCCTCTGTAAGACGGAGCCTGCCGATCCACTGCCTACTTCATCGGATGCCATCGGCCATCTCCCTTCTTTTCCCTCTGTCGACTCGTCTACTCTGTCCGGCTCTCTTCGACAAGTAATCACACAACTCGACACGACGTACACTGCTCTCGTTGCACTCCATTCTCATCTCGCAGGAATCATGGCTTCGGCAAGGGAAAGGGAGAAAGAAGCAATCGACGATGCTTATGCGAGAGATGAACTATTAGAGGTCAGATGTAGGAGACGTGCGTGGCTTGGGAAAGGCTGGGGACTCCCTCGGAGTACTGGAGAGCTGGCGGCGTCTACGTCTGCACAGTTTTCCTCCTTTGCTTCCTGGAAAACTTCTCCCCAAGCAGCCTCAGGTCTAGCGGCGCCTTTTCGCCCAAGCGGCCTCGGACAACACACTTGGAGTGGTGATGAGTGGGAATACGACCCCTGGTATTGTTTCTCCGATTATTGCTCGCAATCGGATGGACATGGACACGAGATCTACCAGTCGTTCTCGAGGAGTAGACTTGACTCTTTCGACGATGACGAGGAGGATATGTTCTCTCACGCTGGAACGTCCACCTCTAGTCTTCACAGTGGCTATGCGTATCAATATTCTGGAAGACCTTACGACGAGACGGAGACCGTATTCGCAACACCTAGGGAGTTGATCAGGCGTTCTCTGGATGAAGGAATGACGCCACTTGCTGATGAGACATTCCCCGAGCCCCTTCTTCCCCACTCACGTTTCCCGTCGTCCGCGGCTCTGGAACAGCAGCAGATAGGAAGCGACCTTGGCACGCGCAGACCGTCGAAAGACCAGTTAAATGTTATCTCGGAGCGTAGACATTCAGCAGGCGACGCGATGATACTACTTCCTACCCAACCTCTCACCGATCCGTTTGAGGATCCGGAGGAGAAAGTCCCTCGTCCCAGGCGGAAGAGCTCTGGTGCTGTGCTAGCCTCTCCACCCCCGCCCCCGCCTCCGCCCCCACAGGATGTCTTTGAAGAGTTTTTTGAGTGGGCGCATCCTCAGACGCGAGAGGGGGATGCAGACCTTGAAGGATCGGGATCGTCTGGTGATGACGACGAGCCTCGGTCTTCTGTCTTCTCGCCTATTGCTGGTGTAAAACACAAGGGACACTCGAGGCGTTCGAGCAGTATGAGTGAGTCCAAGCTTTTCTTCCCAGTGAGCGAGGACGACGAAAGAGAGGAGGAGGAAGCGGAGGAGAACTTGATCGAGGATGGCTTCACTTTCGACGTTTCTGGTCTGGGTATCAACTCTCGGTCGTCATCCCCAGACCCACCCTCCCCCGTCCGGCCTCGAGTACGGACGGAGAGTTTCAAGCTCCAATGTCCTCCCGATTTGAGTTTGGGTCTTGGGAGGAGGGCTTCTGTACCTGGGGAACCTGTCTCGCCGACGTCGCCTACTTTCTCTACATTCCCTTCCTCGCCTACCTCGCCTACTTCGTATCATTCGACGCCTTTGGTGCAGATGTCGGTGTCGTTACTCCCGGTGCCTTCGGACTCTGCCAATTTTGATTTGGAGCTCGTCGTAAGCCATCCCTACCCTACACATTCGAAGAAGAACTCGCAGGGGTGGCTCTCCAAGGAAGGGGGCGTGGAAACCTCACATCCAGTTGGTATCATCGCTTGAAAAGAACGAAAGAAAACTGTACACTCTGATCTGTGAGTTGCCTTCGGACTGTTGAAATGCCTGAATACAACTCACAGTCGTGCTTGTCCTTGAACAGCGGCTTGTCTATTTATTCTCGATTGCTCGCACGGAAATTTTTGGAAATATGTATGGAACGGAAACTAGTCCTCTGCTTCATCCAGAAATCCCCCCATTAACGACACGCTCTTTCTTTGCGATTCTTTTCACTACTTTAATAATGATCTTCTCTTTCGGCCCCCTCCCTCGTAATCGTTTTGCTTGCTTATGCATATGCTTTAGGCCTTTTTTTTGATACCTTAATCCCCAGCGTTTAGAACTCGTCACCTCAGTACTCGGTACTCACATACAAGTAGACACATGAAGGTAAATGCAATTGTGCCCTGTAGACTCGCACTTGCGAGAACACCAATTGGCGGAACAACTGGAGCGCTTGTGACGAGTCGAAGTTGAGGTTGATTCGAAGGATCAAAATAAGTGTATGAGGCAGTATGGTAATCATCGAGGAGCTCATTGAAGTCGAGGGCACTCGGAGTCTGCTCTGTTGAGACCAAATCTTCTTGCGCGGAGAATTCAACAGCTGCAGTCGTCAATCCCTGAGCCGGTGAGCCTCTCCTTCTTTCTCAGCCTAGTCATAAGCATGGAGGTCGGATTCGAACAGCCACCAACCTTCCAAGTAACCAAGCAATTACGTCATACAAAGCACCCTCACAATGAACTTCCTCGATCCGTACGACATTACAGCGAACACGACGAACACACCACCACCTGAAAACCCCAATCAACCGAGTTTGAACGATGAGGTGACTCAGGTGATTACTTCGTTCAAGGGGTTTTGGGGAGGATTTCGTCAACAGGTATGTAAAGAGTACTTCGATGCGGTTTACGACTCGTGAAGACTTATGGTTTGGTAGAGTCAAGCGGTGTTAGAGACAGCTCGGAAGGATTTCAGTCAAGTCGTTGAACAAGCTCAGAAGGAGCTTACAAAGTTGACTGCTGAGGATTCGGGATCGGCACTGGGGGCAACAGCATCGACGAGTCGGTCTCCTACGGCGGAGGATGCACAACCTCGATCGTCTGTCGAGACCGTGAAGCCGACGACGACGGAAGATAACTCAACTTCATCTTCGACCTCAACAGAGGAACAGCAGTCTACATCGAGTACTACTCTCTTCTCCCGTCTCCAATCAGCTCTCCCACCCAATGTTGTATCTACCGTCCAAGCCAACATCCCAGAATCGTTGAAGAATGCCGATTTCGCCCAGATACGGACGAACCTCACGACGGAGTTTCAACGAATACAAGGGGTTACGCGCACACAGGCAGAAGAGTACGTGCAGAAGAGTGAAGTGTTGTTACGTGAAGCGATGAAGGAGGCCGGGGACGTGTTACGGGACGCTGTGAAGGTCATTCCTCCTGAGGAAGGGTCAGGGGACGCTACTGGGTCGAGGTCCGCTCCTGTGGTTACATGGGATGGATCTGATATGTGGATGCTCCCGGGCGCGTCTGATGGTAGCAAGGGCAAGGAGAAGGAGGGAGCAACCTCGGGCTCTGTTTCTACGCGTGCAGAGGCTCTGTTGAAGACGCTTCGGCATAATCCAGAGATTTTGAAGCACGATCCAGAGGTTGATAAAGGTGCGCCGGAAGGGGCGTATCTGAAGTGGGCCGAGGAGAACGTGGGACAAGGTATTGAGAGTGAGGAGTGGTCAGGCAAGATAAAGAAGGATTTGGATGAGAGCGATGATCTGCAAGCTACTTTGGATGCTTTAGGTGCGTGATTATTACTTTGCAATGATCAGATGCTCACACTGCGTTTATCTAGTCCCGGCTGAGATGTCAAAAGACGTTTTCTGGAAACGCTATTTCTACCGGGTCCATCAAATTCGTCAAGAAGAAGAAACGCGTAAAGCTCTATTACAAGGTACTGCTACTTCCCTATGAAATGACCCTGCTCATTCTCCCTGCTATGTAGGCACGGTCGAGAGCGACGAAGACTTTAGCTGGGAGGACGAGGACGGTGATGAAGACGCCTCTGTCAAGAACGCGACTCCTACATCGACCAAGTCGGTAGCAGCGACATTGACGCCCCAAGCAAGCACACCTGCAGATGTGCCTGGCACCGATAACTCCGAGAAAGGAACAGCTACGCCACTATCACCGCAAACAAATACGCCTGCCAACACGAGTCCACGACACAGCAGCGAAGACAGTTACGATCTTGTCTCGTCAGGAAACGTCAGTGCAAGCGGGGATACCAAGAAGGACAGCAGTAAGGGAAAGCCCTCCACAGATGATTCCGACGACGATGGGGATAGCGATTGGGAATGAGTTCTAGCGTATGTCGGTTGTTGTAAAGGGCGTGTATTCCTTAACGTTACAATAGTATTCCATTCATGTATATCTGGCACTTCTCCAGCGGGATTATGGACGACAGCGGTAGTAGATACCACCCAAACCCAACCTACTTATCTCCAAAATACATCTAGGATCCAAGATCATGGTATGTTCTCGCCCCCCTTCCAAGTCCGATGGATGCCCAAACTCTATGAATTACCCGTACGCCACAGTGTGCCCGTTTTCCCGTCATGATCATGATGAATGTTCTTTCGGTTTCTTGAAATACGAGATCTGGGTCACTGCAAACCCAGCAAGACCAAGCGCTGTGGTAACTCATCGGTTAAACATCTTCTCTTCCAATAACGACAGACGTACCAAAACCGGTGACTTTCTCAAACGGCGAATGGAAATAAAGACTCGTCGTCCCGCTCGCAAACAGCCAGATACCAATCAACGTCACGTTCAGGGCGACCGCAGCCTTGTGTGTCAACGTCCATCTCCCACACTTCAAGGACGCGCGTATCTGGTCTGCGAGAAACAGAACCGACATCGTAAGGAGAAATATGTGCCCTGACACGTCGTGCCCTCGTTGGAGTCTAGGTTTTCCTTGCCATTCGGGGGGTACGACGCTGGCGGTGAACATATCAGGGTGCGTCATGGGTGTTACGGTCGATCTGGTGAAACAGTATTCAACGGGGACCGAGAGAGAATCTCCTGCGGGTAAGACGACCACACATTCCCCACCGGATGCGAGGACAACACGTTGGATGAGGGCAGGCCCGAAGAACCAGGTAGTGAACGTCAACCAACACAAGGTTTCCAAGCACCATTGAAGGAATCTGTTGAGCGAGCGAACGGGTTCTGGGCTAGTCGACCACAACAAGATAAACGCTGCGGAGGTCCATCCCCATGCTCGTTTGATAAAGTAGACGTTCAAAAAGTTGGATTTTCTGGCCCAGAAGTGGGTCTGGCCGAGAGGATGGGGGAGATGAGAAAGAAGAGGGTTCGAAGTGTCGAGATATGTGCCATATACTACAGAGAACAGTGTTCCTAGAAGTACAACGGCTGTTATTCCTGTGAAAGCGATTATTCGAGGGTCCGCCATGGAGGTTGAGGTCGACGAAGAGAAGAATGCGGAGTGACGTCAACTACAGGCGCTTAAGTACCATGTCATTCGGGCGCTTATCAGCTTGACTTGCACTCTCCCACCATGATCAATCGCGCGTATAGCACACAAGTTTCTCTAATTTCCCTAAAGCAACGTTGAAATCGCGTCGAGGGAGACAAGTGGCGGGCTACCGATCTCCCTTCCCACTTGTAAGGTTTGCAACCTGACTGTTTTCTCTGGACACGCTTGGTCAGGCTCACAAAGTTATCAAGGTAAGTCAAGGAACCTCAAGTCGTCGACTTCTCCTGCCCCTCGTGCACCACCTTCCGTTCTGTCAAGTATCTCAATACCATGCTCCATGTCACTCCGACTGTCTCTGCCACCTTGCACGCTCGTTTGCTGTCGGAGACCACTGGATCTGGATTCATCCGAGTCGAGTACTTGGCAGTGAGACCTGTAGCCTTTCATTCGATCTTCCACTAATCCAGAACCCTCCCACTGCACCTACCATCATGTGACTTTCTCTGTCTTTCCTTTGCCAGCAGCCAGATCGAGCGGACCCGAGCGTTCATGGTGCACCGTGCTTTTCTCTATACCGGTCACCTCGCCGAGGATGGTGTGTTCGAACCTATTCATTTTTTTGCCTAAACGAACGAACGGATAATGGGATCTCAGTGTCCCAACCCCGAATTAAGCGGAGACGGAGTGCTATAGTTTTCGATAGCTCTTCATTGAAATATCTAGCTTTTCCCTTCATTAGTGTCTTTCACGTCGGAGAGTGGGCTTAGAGGCTCACTGGCATTGGGGGAGGGGGGGAGTCCTCAGTCACGCTCACGGGCGGCGAAGCAAAGCTGCTACCGACTGATTCCCGACGTGGGACTTTGGGGGCAGCTTGGCCCTTGCTACGGTCGCTACCGCTGAGACCGATCATGATGTGTTGGCAGCTTCTGAATCCCAGTACAACGAAAACTAAAACACGCGATCTATGGACATACGAAACGAGCATAAAGAGAGAGAAAAACAAAACCAAAAAGCGTCGCGCACTTTGGACGGGTGGTGATGGTCTTCTTTCGGCAGAACATAGGTCTAGGTGGAAGCATACCTGTACTCTCCTCTAACTCTAGAACAGCCATTCCGCACACACCTCTCTAGAGACTGTTTACCCATTCATATCGATTCGAGCGGATCATTGAGAAGAACGTTAGGATTCCATGAAAAATGTCCCAGGGGCCAGGTCGTGAGGCCTCTTGAGGCCGTGAGGTGTTTACCGGGCCCGAATCAAGCGCTTGTACATTGAACATTGACAAGTGTAAGATTAAGTCTTAACCATAAATGACTAGCCATTTGACGTTCGAGAGCTGGTACGTACCTACCAATTGGGTCGGTGTGGGGGCAACATGTTGAAAAAATAGGCAGTGATTTGGGACAGTCAAATGTTCCAGACAGAAAGAAGGTTCCGAGGAAAACTCCGCCCAGCCAATGGAACTTGAAGCTTGACTTCTTGATGGGGCCGGGATGTTGCTGAAATTCGTGTCGAGAGCTGGTAGGTCGCGCCCGGCCATTGATCTACCTATGAACTCTAGACTCTGGAGGTTGCGTATCAGAAATTCCCGACGCAAGTTAGGTGCATGAAGGGACTGACGGTTAAAGCGCTTGTATACAATGTTAAACCTTTAATGACTAGCTTAGGGCGACCCTTAACACCTTGAGCAGTGTTTGACTCGGAGAGCTTGTACGTACCTCCCGGTGTAGGTGCGACACCAAAATAGGTAGTGAATTGGGCGTATTCAAACGCCCTAAACCAGAGGGTGGGGATGATAAACTACAGGGAGCGGCCTATTCCGTCCAATGGGGTTTCTTGCCGCGAAGGTATATTAGGTAGGGCCGGGATTTTGCTGTATTCAGGTACTTTGAGGGACCTGACCTACGGCTTATGGAGATCGGGACCGAATCTATAGAGGTTGCGTATCAGATTATCCACCCTTAGAATGTCCCAACTCCCGACGTCGACGCAAGTCAGGTGGATGAAGGGGGACTACCCATGCGGACTTCCCAGCCTAGCGTCGCTTTAGCAGCTTCAAGTGGAGTTGTATATCGTGGCCTCTACATACATTGTACATTCCGATTTTGCCTTTTCCCCCCATTATTCAAAAATGTCCATCATACATCCAACCAATCCAGAAATTCAGGTGTAAAGTAAGTGAGAATGAGCGTGGCGCCTAGGATGATATTGTGTGTTAAGTTCGGGATAACGCAAAAAAGAGAAACTTATGACATACCTGCCCGAACCATGCTGTCCACCGTCTCGAACGCCATCGTGCGCAGATCATATACACCGGCTTTTGCACCGGCATGGACCATCGCAAACTCTCCACTGACTTGGTAACAGGCTAATGGATGATCTGGCGCGAGCTGGGCGGCATCTGAGATGATATCTAGGTAGGGGAGCGCGGGTTTGACCATTATGATGTCCGCACCCTCCGCGGTGTCGCGTTGCTGAAACAAAGAAAGGAACGGAAGGAAAGTCAGTACCCCATCAGAACAACCCTCGGCAAATGGAGCTTGAGAAGACGCACAATGGCCCTTCGAGCTAGTCCTTTAGCTGCTGGTGGCAGTTGGTAGCATTTGCGGTCACCAAAAGAGGGCGCGCTGCCAGCGGCATCCCTACAAGCCAAAGAGGAACGTTGTCAGGGTAAAAGAAATGACTGACACTTGAAGTCATCCTAGAAGCTCACCTGAAAGGCCCGTATAAGGCACTCGCGAATTTGGCAGAATAGCTCATCAAGGTACACTTATTCCCGTAGCCTGCATCAATCAAGCCTCTTTTAATGGCTTTAATCCGACCGTCCATCATGTCGCTAGGGGCAACACAGTGTGCCCCGGCTTTTGCGTAGTTGACAGCAACTTCAGCGATACGCTCGACCGAAGGAGGTGTGTTAATCGTCCCGTCGTTATGGAGGACACCGCAATGTCCGTGAGATGTATATTCGCAGAGACAGACGTCGCAAGCGATGTAGAGAGTTGGGAATAACTCCCGGATTTTCTTGATCGCGAGAATGACTGGACCGGATTGATCGTCGGCTGGGGTACCTCTTTCGTCCTGAGAGAAAAAGGGACTATGAGTAGCTGATTGAAAGAGGGAGAAAGTCGGCGTAACGAGGTTATAACTCACCTTTTCGCAATTGAGAGGAACACCGAATAGGATGACGCTCTGTAAGCCCTTTTTCACTAATGGTCCCAGGAATCCTTCTAATTTGTCGACACCCCATCGTCGTTGACCGGGTAAGGTGGGGATTTCAACGCTGGCATTCGGGTCATCCGTGATGAAAATTGGGTACATGAACATCGATTTGGTCAATTGGCGGCGGCTTTGCCATGATCGCGATAGAGGGTGTTGGTATCCTCCTTGTAGTATAGATCTTTTTTTAGAGATATGCTCGGCTCAGTTCAGACTGACGTGTACACTCGAAGAGAAACTCACGAAATGTCCATGTTGAGATGAGATGACGCGACCTTTAAACTTGAAAAGAAAGGTGTTGTAGTTCCAAGTCAGCTCGATCGAGAAGAACTGGATTGTCGTGATCACTTACAAAAATTAATGCAAGGAAACGCTGTCGATATCAGCGACTGTTGGGAGGGAAACGCAATGGAGGTTACGGGTAAGGAGTTTGAAGAGGGTTTTTTAGTCAGAGCGGGCTGCGCGCGGTATTCGATGAACACGTCCACTTTGCAGTGCCGCCGGAACGCAGAGTTGGCGAAATTGTTGGGATCACACTTTCACGCGTCTCGGCTCGTCCGGGAACGTTCAAATATCAACATCGTGAATTAGGATTAGGTCTTCATACTCGAGATACAGACTGCAGTAAAGTGGTCTCACACAAATCTCAAATTCATCTTCAAAATCGTATGAGTAGAGATTGCGCTACGGGACGCATATGATAAACGAGACTCAATATCGTTGAATGCCGGCTGAGCTCAGGCCGGATCACGCAGGTGGTATTGTCGTGCCATCGCTTGGGGAGTCGAGGATTGAGTTTAGCGTCGACTTGGATTTGCTGGCTATAACGCTTATAGCCAACAGCCGTGATCGCGGAGGTAGTCGAAGATATCCATGTCACGGCCGACATTTTGATGATACCTCGACACTACAGTAGGATCACGGTGAGGAGTGGAAGAATGAAGGACATTTCGACACCTGATGAGTTGGTCAATGATGTATCTTCTGGGGACATTCGTACAAGCTGTGGACACTGTGTACGTGCCGTCAAACAGCCTAGAATGAATCGACGTGAATAGATGACTTCTGATGGTGGTTCTAACTTCTCACTGCAACAACAGCTTGAAGATTGTAACGTCGAGGGCAGCTGATAGCATGTTTCCCACACAGACCCACCTACAGATGGGGATTTGCCGTCAAGGGACCACAAAGGAGGCACCAACCTGCACTAACCCAATGGACATGGATTTTCTCCAGCAATGTGAAACGTGTTCCATCAATCCAACTGATAGTCGCGCAGCCGCCTCCCGATAGATACCCGGGCCAGAATGGCGACCTTGGCTCGAGAAAACAGAGTTGATCGAAGGAATAGTCCGTTCGACAATTTGCGGGGGGGGGGGAATGGAGTGTTTTACAGCTCGATCGGAGCGGTCAAAGCTGGAGCTCTATCACACGGATAAAATGCTATCCGGATTCCGTAGGGTGTGGCAACGGGAGTCTGTCAGACTCGACAGACGTCCCTTGTACTCCGTGCTGAATACGAAGCCGAGGGGTGAGATGCGAAACGTTTTACGACGCGGGACCGAGAGCATATGGGTGAACAAAGGCTCTCGTAGCGAACCGCGAGCAGCACAATAAACGTGGTACGCGACCAAGCACAATAGAAACTCATTGTGGCGTAAGGAGGACAAAGCAGCCAGGCCGCCCCAGCCCAAGTTCGAGTCAATGTCTGAGCGGATAGCAAAGCGCAGAGTAGATCTGGTGGAGAGAGCAATTGAGTCAAAATTGAGTCAACCATTATAGTGGCCCTGCGGGTGACAGCAGAGGGAGAAATGGCGTGGGAAAGTGTAGTCAGAGGGAACGACGACCACGTGATATTGTTTACAGTGGGGCGTGGTGACCGCGTAGGGTCGGCGTGGAGGTCTGTCACTGACAATAGCCTCTCTCTCTCTCCGACCACCACCACCTCCTCATCCGCTAATATTTTTCCTTTGTTCTCCTCATTAACGATCTAGCAAGACAATCGAAGGCTTCAGGGTCTTGAATACCCGTCTCAATATCCCCTTCAGCACATTTTTTCACCTCCACCTATCCAGAAATCACCATATAATCCTATTCTCGCTTTTTTGGCGCCACATACAATGCTTGCTTCCCCACCAATACCGTCCTTTTACAACAAGCATCGCGATTCCAGCATGTCCCCATCCTGTCGTTCCCAGAGCAGCAATCGTCGCAAGCCTGCGTCCTCTCCTTTTCGTCAAAGACACCTTTTTGGGTCCCAGCCTCAGCCAGGAGGTCCATTCTCCAAATCCCCAACAAAGTTGTCTGTTCCACCTCCAGATTTCTCCAGATTTCCCTCGACATCCAGGCCATGGTCGTATGCTGCAGAGGAAGATGAGGATGCTGTATTTCTGGAGTCCCCAACGGCCTCTCGTTCAATGCCTCTACCTATCATCACCTCCCCGCCACTCCTCACACCCATAAAGAGATCATCAGGGCATTTTGACGAGCTCAACCAGTCTGCTATCCTCGACTCACCATCGTCAATTCAGCACATCCCTCATCCTGGTGGCGGTGTGAAGAGAAAGCCATACCGACAATCCACTCCCCTTCGAAAGCATTCACTCACTCCTCTCAACATTACTTCTGAGCTGTCTAATCGACCTGGCGTTCAACCGATGGACCGGCTTGCCCCACTCCCCCTTCCGACTTTCAACGCCCGCACACCCCAGTCCAAATCGGCCGACTATAAAAGGACCTCAATGAATCGGTTGCGCATCACCGACCTCAATGACTCGGACGAGGATATTCACGCCGCTCATGACTCGGGCTTGGACTTGGGGGAGGATGAAGAGGGTGATGCTCTGTTCCTTGGAGGCGATAGCCCGCCAAACGCCAAAGTGACATACAGGAAGCCTTTACGCATGAAGGGAAGAGGGAAGACTTTGAAGGAATCGGATGAAGTTGCAGAAGCCATCTCACCAGGAGGTCATGTAACGAAAAGACGGGCACGAGCTCGGCCTTTATCAGATGAGCTTCTTGAGAGTGTTCGTATACCAGCTTCGGTGAGCATATAGTCATTCATTTTCTCGATTTCAATGTTCTCAATCGCGATCTATCTTTTCAGGCCGCCAAACCCACCATCGCTTTCCCAAAGCATACCAGAAGCTCGTCGTCGGGTTCCGAATCTTCCGAAATGATTTCTCCCGTTCCTCGCCGCCGAGTATCTGGGCTTCATTCACCTCAACCTTCCGCTGCAGAAGCACTCAAACGAGCCCCTCTCGCACGAGTCGATTCCGCGACCTTCTTCTTCGGTCCTCCCGTACAATCTTCCCCTCCTGCCCCTCCCCCTAGACGGACCCGAGTTAGCACGTCAGTCTCATCACCCAATGCCGCTGCGTCTCCTTCAATATCTCCATCTCACCGACCTAGGATGGTGAATAGGCATAGTTACTCGGGTTCCGGTTCGCTGTCTGTTTGGGCTGAGATACAGGCGAGAGCTGAAGCCCTTTCTCCACAATCGTCCCCTCCTGGAATTCCCTTTGGAACGGAGAACGACCTCACGGACGAAGACGACCATATGATGATTGACGACATTCCTGCGAACTCTTCCTTCGCTTTCAGCATCTCCGAAAGCACTCCCTCTCCTCGACGACAGTCCGACATGATATCCAAGAAGTACAAAGCTCGTGACTCTGGAATAGCCCTGAGTGATGACGATAGTATGGACATCTTTGCTGATCCTCCGGCTGAGAGCTCTATGCCCCGTGCTTCTACGAGCGTGAGCTCTCTATATTCCGATGGAGAGGACGGTCTCGTAACTCCTGGGGCAGGTCCCCGCCTTGGCTCTGGCTGGCCTGAAGCCGTCATCGTTGCTGGGGGTGACGATCCATATGCATTCTTATCCGGTACGAGCAAGAACGGTCAAGAGGACGTCGACTCGTTCATCTTGCGTACCCTAGCTGCCGCGGCGAAAGCCCCGGTGGAGGAGAAGAAAGCACCTGGCACCCCCGTCAAGAAAACGAAAATCAGTTATATGTCAGGCGCCAGGCCATGGCAGAGTGCTGTTACTCACAAAGTGGGTTTGGCGCAACGCGAGGAAAATCTCAAGAAATCCAAGGCCCCCCGGAAGAGCTTGCCCGCGATGTTCCCTTCGCTCGGGAGGAGAGGCAGTAGCAGGTCACTACTGGACAGTGCCACGGATTCGGAGGATGACTCCGACGATAGTCCTAGTATGGGAAAAGATCGCTATGCAGGATTGGGATTAGGGAGACCAGCTTTTCCTGCGCAGGTTGGGAAGAATGGCATAGCCCGGACACGCTGGTTAACGCGTCGCACGAGTAGCGGTGCCTTTTCTAGCGGGAGCGACTCCCTTTCAACCCCGACCCGGAACCAAAGTATGTGTTTGTGGTGTTGATTCACAATCATTGATTCGGTGACTAACTGTGACCGTGGCACAACCTCGGTGTTTTCCATGTCTTTTAGGTTATCACCCACTACAATTCTCGCCGTCGAAAAACCGGCTGAAACCATCTCCCGCGCGTTCCGCCTCTGGATCGTCTTCGAACAGTTCTTTGGCCACTCTAAATTCGCCTACCACTGCTCGCCGAAACTTGCCGATAAATAGCAACCGGGCGAGTGGGAGATTGAGCGAAGGGGGCTTTCTACCTCCGTCCTCGTCTACATTCACACGGCAAAGTCGATTCGAGCGCGACTTTGTCGAGGTGGCTGAGATTGGAAGCGGCGAGTTTGGGAAGGTGATCAAGGCCAAGCTGAGAGGGAGCGAAAACAACGAATGCTACGCCATCAAGAAGTCGAAACGATTCGAAGGCGCTCGTCACAGGTGAGATGGGATTACACACGATCTGTTGATGAGATGCTGATGTGTTTCCCCATTCAGATTGCGGCTGAAGGAGGAGGTTGAAATTCTCCAGCACTTGGCGGACGAGAATGGGCGACACCGGCATCCGAATGTTTTAGCGTTTGTTGACAGCTGGGAGGAAGACGAACAGCTGTGGATCTGTACTGAGCTGTGCGATCTGGGCAACTTTGCGCGATTCCTGTGGGAATATGGACGCGCTTTTCCACGTCTGGATGAGGCGAGGGTGTGGAAGATCATCGCCGATTTGAGTAACGTAAGTGTTGTGTTTTTGATGGTTTGTTAGGCCGAAGAATGTTGTGATCTAAACCGTTTTGTATATTTTTGCAGGGTCTCCGATTTATCCATGATTCGGGTGTCATACATTTGGATCTGAAGCCTGCAAACATATTCGTCACGGGCGAAGGGCGTTTCAAGATCGGAGATTTCGGGATGGCTTCTCTTTGGCCTCGACAACGGACAGCGTCGACACTGGCGATTGGTACTTTTGAGCGCGAAGGGGACAAGCTCTACTTGGCACCAGAAGTACTGCAAGGGACATATGGCAAGGCGGCAGATGTGTTCAGGTATGTTTTGTATACGCGCGATCTAACCGGCGATTTCGTTTTTTTCTCACGTCAAGTTTTTGTATAGTTTTGGCATGACGATCCTGGAGACGGCATCGAACATAGTAGTACCTGACCAGTGAGTAAAGCTTGTGCGGCCTTGTGAACAGGAAAGAACGGGTGCTGATCTGTTGATTTTTGAAACGCTTAGAGGGGAAGCGTGGCACAGCCTACGACGCGAAGATTTCTCCCAAGTAGACTTGGATGAAAGTCCCGAGTTGCTGTTGTTGATACGCGGAATGATGCGTACGGACCCTGCTCAACGGCTAAAGATCGAGGAAGTCTGGGGGCATCCTGTCGTCACTCGAGCACGGAAGAAGATGGAGGAGATGCACTCGATGGCGATGAAGAACGGGAGCCCCGTATTCGCAGCATCCCCATTAGCAAGCGTGAGCGCGGGATTTTTGGAAGAGATCCTTGATATTTGAATTGGGAGGGGATTTCGCAACAACACGACCGAGATGACGGTGGCGCATCTCGTGCCACGACAAAACAGACCAGGATAACGAGAAGGGTCCTCGAGGGCTGACCTCAAGGGAGTTCCGATTCCCGAGAGCCCCGAGAAGGAGAGCTGAGCGAGTATTATACATGTACGAATTGACGATTAGCATATATTATGATTTGTGGATTGTTTCTTGTATAATTTACGGATTTGCTAGTATAGAATCGATTTGTCGCAACGGAATATGGGATGGACACTGGAGAGTTGTTGAAGGATTGTTGATTCATCGCAAGTTCCTGGCAACGGGCCGGGTGCGGTGGCCGGATCGGAATACGGCAGATTCTGTCTTTGGCAGTTTCGCAATCGCACTTCGGCCTCTTTGGTTCGTTGATGGCTGGTGGGTTGGCTGTCCTGTCACATCGCTGCCGTTATTTTCGCTCTTTCTGGTTAACTTCCACAATCCTATCTTATACTTAATCCCCCGTTTCTTTTCTTCTCAAATGTTTCCTCGCACTCATTCTCACTCTCTTTTTCCTCAAGATCCCTATCCTCCGTCCTATTCGCCCTCCATAATGGACCCGTCTGCAGTTGATTTTCGCGCCTTCTACCCATACACACCCAACGAAGTGAAGCATCGCAAGAGGACCACCAGCGCTCAGCTCAAGGTCCTCGAAGGCATCTTCAAACACGACACCAAGCCCAACGCCGCCCTCAGAAATGAACTGGCTGCTCAGCTCGATATGACTGCGAGAGGTGTCCAGGTGCGTCCCATTGTTCTCTACTGCTTTTTGCTGTGCGTTGAGAAAAAATTCAACAACTCGTTTCCCGTCGCTACAGGTCTGGTTCCAGAACCGCAGGGCAAAGGAAAAAACAAAGGCTGCAAAAGTGAACGCCTCTGGGTCCGGCGCGTCCAATGACAATGGCTCCAAGGATGCCGCTCACAGACCAGAGAGTGCCTCAGAATCCTCAGTCTCTTCCTTTCCCCGCGACCTCCCAGAACTGTCAACAGAACCCTCATCACAAGAGTCAAGTCCAACAGGCGGCTCACCTCCTCACCTCCATCTAGTTACCGATTCTTCCTCCCAGGCTTCGTGGCAGAGCTCACCTCTGGCCACCCCAGACGACTTTAGGCACTCTGGCGATTTCAGCGATGTATATTTGATACGACGAGGGTCGCTTCCCGTCGACGCGTTCCCCATGCCAGAAGAATGTCAAAGCCCACCACTTGTTGGTCATCTTGGCCCGTTTACCCGGAGGCGCTCAGTTGACGCTAGCGTACACCGTCTGGCTCAAAACCCATATGCCGGTCTTGCAAGGGCCAAGCACAGCGCTCTTGCCGCTCCCCGGATTTCAGGACACCACAGTGAGAACCTCCTCTGCATGCTGTATCGCGTGTTCACCTTGACTGACCTTCTTCCTATCACGCAGGGACGACGCCTGGCGCCCTCCATCTGTCACAGCATGGCCCTTCTTATCACACGCGCCATTCCTCCATGGAATCACGTCCGTTACGCTACTCCCCCGGTACTCTAACCTCCTCCTCCTCCCCTTCCCCTCTTTCGCCCTATCACTCTATCAGGTCGTCCTTGCCGGATAATTCTCTCTACGCCTTCTCTTCTCGCTCCGTTGCTTCTCCCATTCCAGGCCCACTTCCCTCTCCCGACTTCTCGTTCGGTGCTCCCGGCGGTCAAATTCACTCTTCTGAAAGTGACCGCAGCTCCCCGGATTCTTCAAACGGCTATCTTTTCCGAGGCGATGACCTTGATACAGAGGACGACGCCACTTCGACATCCTATGATGGCTTCTCAAGATTTGGGTCCATTGCTTCCGTTGCCAACAGTGACTCAAGCAATACCAGCGCGTATTACTCAGACGTGGGTAGCTGCGTTTCAGAACATGAACTCGTTGGCCCGGCAGCAAATCTGAACAGACGAACCTCATGGTAAGTCATTTTCATTTCCGTCAGGGTTGCTACCTCCGGCGGTTCTTTCCTTTCGTTTTCATTAATTTCTTTTTAATTTACTTTAGCACGTCCGGTCAATTCATTGGGCTCATGTCTGGCTTGACCGTTGCAACGGAAAATCACGGGAACTCCCCGAATGGCTTGTTCGAACCGGGCCACCCAATGTCCATGAAGGAGGGGGCCGACGGGACGCGGACGTACCCATCGCCATCCTCAACCATTTCCCCGGGTGGCAGCCCCACTGGACCTATTGGGACTTCAGGCGAGCTTTCCTACCCAATGCAAGGCAATGACCAAGTGAGTAACGCCTTCCCTCATCCTGACTTCCGCATGCTTAATGCCTCCTCCAATAGTCCGTTCTTAGTCTGCACGGCTCGCCCGTCGTCGAAGCGGAGGCGCCTTTCTACTCACAAGACAACAACAGCTTCCCGGCAAACCAATATAACGACTACCACCACACCTACTCAGTGGAGGGCCAGGATAACGGCGAGCACTACCCCGCAGAGGCTTACCACCCAGACGGCCAGACCTACAATCAGCCCGACTCATACTGTATCAACCAAGCCGTCCCTTCGCAATTTCTTTAACTTCAACCCCATCACTGCCTGTTGAACAAGCTTACGACCCTCACTTCCCAAAGTATCTTATACTCATTTCAATCTGCTGTCTCTGACTCTTTCTTGGATCTCTCGAATCTTGCAACTTGTTAGCATATCACATCTCGTATTGCTCGGTGTTTCGCCTTTACTCTCTCTTCCTCTTTTCGATTTCCTCCCTCTCTCTAGTCTCAGTTTGTTGTCATCCTTTCCGTCTTTTGTGGCAAAAAGCACCGGTATGTTTACTCTGTAGTTGTAATTTGCGTCTCAAAACTTGCACCGTACTTGTTGTTTCTCGTTCTGATGACATCTACCACGACACTCCTTGACGACCTTTTCTCCTCTTCTCTTTCACTCTCATTTGCCAAATGGTTTTTTTATTTTCTCTATCTATTCCAGGCTATCCTACCTTACCTGCTGTACATATTACCTTAGAGCCTTATAGTAGACTGTGTCAACCAAGCAAACAATCTTTTTCGTCAAAACCTCGTCCGAATTGTGGTCGTCATGTCAACAGTCAACGAATATCCGACGTCCGTCTCCGTCTTGCCCTCGATCGACATACGGGTCCGGTCGAATGTCGAATGTCGGGTGGAGGGATAAGACCCGCTTAAGGTTTACTTTCCCGAGTTGCTCGATGACCGGTGACCTGTATGTCCCATACCAACCATCGACATTCCTTACCAACCCCGTACGACTTGGACATGTCAGGCTGTGACAAACGACCTCACGCTTCTGCGAACGCCGCCCGGGTGCAGAAGAAAAAACGTGTATTGTGTATGTATCTATCAAGTTCCTTAGTCAATCGAATATACGGGCCCTCCCCCTACATACGTATATGGTACTGTATGTCGGCATCCGGGTGCCATCCGCCATCTCCACCTCACGATGGCACGTTGGGTGGAGCGTAGAAGAACAGGTTAGTATACGCCTTGAACGTAACTACACGTGTTGGATGAGTCCCGGTTGGTTGAAGAGCTCTGTGGTTTGCAATTTTCTTCCTTCCATCATTTGTTCGCAAAAGCTGTTTTGTTTGGAAATTGGAGACGAAGGGAAGGGAGAGAATGGAGAAGGCTCAAAGGAAACGCGTAATATAGACATATCGAGACAAGGAAATCGATTGGAATGTGAGGGGCATAAGTGTGAAAGAGAGAACATATCGCGACTCGGGATGGGCGGGGCGAGTTTTTGAATGTATTTTGAATGGAACACCGGTGCCGGCGTATGGACGTTGGACATTGGACGTGAGGTGAGTTTGGGTCTCGACTCTTTCTTACCAATATTGTTCGTCTGCGGTGTGCTGAGAAGCTCCCGGGACCGGGACCCTTGGCAAGGTTCAGACCTAGTATCGATAGATGTAAGTAGGTTAGTGGCAAGCGATCCATAAGTCCCAAGGCCTGAATCTCGGCGTTAGATGTCGATCATCCCCCCTCCAACCCCAGATAAAAGTATGCTGGCATGAGCTATGGAAGGGTGGAGTTTCGTTAACCGTGTCTTTGAATGTTCGACTGTGACGGACTTTCCGATATCCGGACAACCCAAGGGAGGGAAGGTTTATTGCCGCTTTGTTGAAAGTGCGATTGGATCGAAGGTTCTATGATTGAGATCTCATCACACCCGGCGTTCAATCTACGTACCACGAGGAATTCCGAATGTCCATGTCTGTCCATGTCAGGAATTTAAAAATGACGCTCGGGGAGATGTTGCGTCCATATGAAGCTCTTGGAACGAAGATCCGGATTCCGTGTTTAAGATGAGGGTTGCTGAGGCATTGAACAATTTGTCAATTGGTGGGACGGCGAGGTACTTGGTCTGGGATACTTCAGGATGATTCCTTGTGCGTCCAATCTAATGACCCTCCAAGACCGTCTTCTGTTGTCTGGAGACCAAAAAGTAGATGTAGTTGCTGTTAGTAGACAGTAAAATTAATGACATTTTGCCCTTTAGACGTGACTCCTCGGAAATGATTACATCGCTGAGTACTTACTACTTACCAATGCTCGCCGGTTGCTCCAGCTTATATGTCGTTGCTTTAGCGAACGCGCCAGAAGCTGTGTTTCATTAAACCACCATAAATCTGAGTCTCTAATGTCGCTCGTTAAGCACGAGCCGGTCAATGAAATACGTAGACCAAGAACATCGACAGTTAATTTGTCGTCTCGGTCGAGGACTGTCGAGGGTCCTGAACGAAAGGGTCGCCATAATTAGACCTAAATGAAATCTCGCCAGAGGTGTACGATTTTTTCGCCGCCGATGACCACCTTCCCATGACACTCTTGCTGTCGATATATTATTTTCAGGGCTCGTTGTGGTCGCTAAGGGACTCACGTACCGTCGCGTGCCAGTGACAAGAGCTTGCACATATCCTATGAGTCCAGATGCTCAGTGCCGCGGCAATTCCTGTCGCGGAGAAGAATCCAAAACGTCGTAGTTGTGTCGTTTAATATGACCTGTTATGCGGACCACAGCTCAACTACAGGTCCTGGATATTCACGGACCGTACACGTATCGAAAAAGATGCGAATGACTCACCTGAGCCACTGTGGGCCCAAACACGCAATGATTTGGCAACCATCACAAGGTCTGTGCATGTTCAAGCGTAAGTACTAGTTGGTCGAAGGGTGTTGTTCTGAGAAAATCAGGGTGGCGACGATGATCGACAGCGAGTACATGGTATCAAGTCGGTGAATAGCACCCGACAAGGGACTGGGGGTCCTGCATGAGCGGCGAAGATGGACACATCAAAGAAGCTCTTGTTGCAGGCGTCTCTTCCAGAGGTACAGAGGCACATAGAAGGCATCGTCCATCAGGATGTTGTGAACGAAGCCAAATCTGTCACGACCCTGAAACCATATATTTAATCCAACAGAGGGCCACCTCATTGGCCACGAAAAGATTCAGACTAAACCATCTTGTGTTTTCGAAGCTGCGAGGACAACTGGCAACAGAATTCCAAGTGGAGGCGAATGTTCAGAAATGGACATCAGGACTTCGGATCATCGCACGGGGAAATGTGGCGACTTACCGGTAGGACAAGAGCCACTGGTACTTACCGATACCAGTACCCTTTCGTCGCCACCGAACGTCGACGGCCTCGTGTAGTCCGAGGGCTTCATGGATTCGATTCTTGCCAAGTGACACGAGCCCCATTCAGATAGGCCTCTATGTTGGTGTGTGTGAAAAGATTGTGCTATTCTGAGATGCCATTCAGGACTTCGAATTCGCAAGGTATTCTTCGTAAGACTGGTTCATCGCGCTTTGATATCGATTATTTAGTACAGGTTGGCCTTGATGCTTGATTAATCTGCGTTTACTGGGTTCCAGCTAACTGCACCGTCCTTACCACGGTCTAAACCATCCAGACGTGCCATATCATCAGAGTCTAGCTCAAAGTCGTAAAGCTGCGCATTCGAGTGAATTCGGGAAGGAGTGGCACTCTTGGGAAGGGGGCTGAAACTTCTCGTGCGGTGTGAGAATGCAAGTGAACTAAAATGCACTGGCTTACTCACCCCTTCTGCAGTGACCAACGTAGAAGAATGTGAGCAGGGTCACGCTGATACTGCAGACAAAAAGGTGAGCAATGTTACGTAGACCGTGCGCTACGCCGCTTGGAAAGGACTAACCTTATTGGAAATTGTAGTTATCACTTCATCGTCCATTTTTCCGCGGATGATCGGGCAATAGGCCTCAACCAAGATGTTGTTCTTCTGGCAGTATTCAACGATCGGCTGTTGTTGGCAGTAAGGATGGAGCTACTCGGTTGCGTCAGCGACAATCTTTCTGAGTTATTGGCTCGCTATGCCTACCTCTATCTGATTCACAGAGGGCATTTCAAAACCCGCTCCTCGGATCTCTTCGAGATGCTTCACCGCGCTGGAAAGTTATCAGACGCCCCATACGCTGACCAGGGGTGTGAGGCCTACTAATTCGACACGCCTACCGTCCTTATTTTACCTGCAGCCTTCGATTCTACAAGGGCCTTGTACGTGGCAAGCCGTTTCTCGGCACCAGACAAAGGATCATGAATGAGGAACAGATCGATGTAGTCTGCGAGTTGGTTAGCTCAGCAAAGCTAAGCATGAAATCAAGAGCTACCGAATCCAAAACGGTGGAGGGATTCGTCGACGCCTTTCAAGGTGCTTTCATAGCCGTGATGCCGAGACGCGCATTTGGTAGCTTTAGAACGATATTAGATCGAAGTTCAATCGTAAGAACATCGCGGACTCACTTATGAAGACCTCTGCTCTGTCGAGGCCGCTCTCGCGAACGGCTTGGCCCACAGCCGCTTCATTCTTGTACATCTGAGCAGAATCGACGTGTCTGGAGAGCATTCAGAGCAATGTGAACCTCTTTTCTCATTAAAATTCGACGCTTGATACCTGTAGCCTGCTTTGAATGCCTCTAAGACTGAGGGTCGAGCGTCATAATTTTGATAGACTCCAAAGCCAAGAAGTGGCATAGAATAGCCTATCGATACTTGAGTGAATTTGATGTGAGTACACTGAGTCCATTGCTCACCGGAAGACAGTTTCACTGTCGACGAAATCGTCAAAGTAGCCATGGGAGTCTTGGTACAAGGAATAATTGTGTGTGTCTGTCAGCACTGTCATGACCGGCGTTGTGAAGGTTGCCGGTCATTGCCGGAGGTAGACCGGGCAGGGTTGAGCAGGGTTCTCCTCCGCCATTTATCGCCAAGTGTAGATTGTGCTAAATGACGACTTTCAACTATGTAGAGACCGTTAACAATAACTTGGTGAGTGGTGATACTTGTCACTTATTATATCCCTAAACATTTACACTCAGATTTGTTGCATTTGTCGGTACGGACGGGACCCTTCAAGACTCTCTATCTCTTTCGAGCTCACATGTATCCACCGCCAGGATGCCATTCATCGATCCCTTTACCACAACCACATGCGCACATACGTTCTGTCGGGAATGCATCATGAAAGCGTTGGAGAGGACCTCACAATGTCCAGTCGACAGGTCACCGTTGCAGAAGGACAATCTACACCAAGCGAACCCCATAGTCAGATCGGTGTGTATTTTGGCACACAATAGGCGACATGTAGACCTAACAAATAGCCTAGCTTGTTGACGAGCTGGTTGTAGAGTGCGCCAATAAACCTTTGGGTTGCACCCACACTTGTCAGCGGCAGTTGATGTCGACGCATGTCAAGAACGCTTGCCTCTATGCGAAACTTCCATGCCCAAGCGAAGACTGCGAGGAGACCATATTCCGGAAGGATGAACATCAGCATCGCTGCTCCCACGCTTTGGTAGCTTGCAAGGATTGTGGGACAGAGGTGCAGAATAGGGAGTTAGAGGTGAGTGCACGCTGCAGGACGTGTTGATCAATGTCTGACATCTCGTTAGGCCCACCAGTCAGCTTGTACGGGGAAGACAGCCATTTGCAATTTCTGTAATCAAGAGCTGGACTGCAAAGTCAGAGCTGATCACCAGTCTACCTGCACTGAAGCAACAGTTCTATGTACCCATTCCGCACACGGTTGCCACTGGCAAGGCCGCAGAGCTGACCTATCTGTCCATCTCGAATCTTGTGCATATCACGCTATACGCGGATTTTTCCCCATTCACGAATCAAGAATGGCCGTCCTTGCGGAGGAGAACGATGTTCTAAAACGTCGGGTGGATACTCTGGAAAGCCTACTGAGGGTAACTGGGTGTGAACTTCAAGCAGTCAAAATAGCGCTGGGTCCTTGGTACCATAATTCCCAAAATGCGACACCGTCACAGTCCATCTCCACCGAACTTCCTAATGCCCTCCAACCCTCCTCTGCATCGACCTCGCACCATTCACCCGAAGAAAATGTTGGAGAAACTGGCCCTTTGTCGAGACCGTCAGGACAGCCCGATGCGCTCGCGGCGTACTTCCCTGCCGAAGACGAGATACCAGATTTCCCCAGGTCTCCGCCCCTACAATTCACGTCTAGACCGCCACTTGGATACTCGACATCGTTCGGGCAGAGCTGGGATCCATCTAATACCCCAGGGATGCGACACACCCTCAACAATGCTGTTGCGCCGTTGAATCTCAGTACAACTTTGGAAGGCTCGTTAGAGGCGTTGCGGCAGTCTATCGTCACCCTTTCTACTTCAATCGACTCGTTGGGACGGAGAAGCGATATCGCACTAACTAATGAGACAATCAGGATTAACGAGGAGATGATGTCCTTGAAGGCGAACGTGCATGGATTGCGTATGCAAGTGTGTGCTGTCCAATTTTCTTGTCCGCATCATGGCTCAAACCCCGGAAACAGGTCCATACGATATTGATGGACAGGAATGCTCAGGTCACTAGAAGGGTGCAGGACTCTCAAGAAAGCTGGCTTCCCTCCAGATTCACTGGGCTATCACAACAAATGGGGTCTGGCACAAAGTTGTAATCTGAACTTGACAAAGTCATTGGGGTTGTAGTGAGATTTCCATAGCATGATACAGATAAATGTACAGTACATCTGAAGTTGTAGAATATCATAGGATCACAAACCCTTCTGGCTGAACCCTACAGTCAAAGCGTCTAGCGGCACCCGACCCAAAGTCGAGAGCCCGCTGCCCGAGGTCCGAGGAGGACAACGCGTCACAGCCCGTGACTTGAGCGCGTGACCCCGAGGTCTGTTGACAGACAACGCGCCTGTCACGACTCACAACTCCTCTCTCACTTGCGGACAACCGCCATGTTGTTCGACAACGTCCGATATTATCTCTCTGAATCCTTGCCCGCCGATAAGGAAGAAGAACTCGTCAATGATCTCAATACCAATGGGGGAAAGCGCGTCAAGTCGTTTAGCTCATGTACGCACGTTATAACCAATTCATCCGCATTCGAAGGATACAAGGAAGTGGGAGAGAGTGTGAAGGTGGTCTCAGTGAGTGTCGCTGCTTGGACAGAATATCTGTATTCTGACTTGGTCCAGGAGCTATGGGTAACTCGGTCGGTTGAGCTGGGGAAAGCCCAAAAGTAAACTTCACCCTTTCTAATGTTCTCCGCCTTCCATCGAGCTTGACTCCCGTCTCTCCAGTCCAGACCACTACTCCGCTGATCCGGGCATGATTTTCTCTGGTGTCGTTGCCTGCGCTGTGGACGTGAGATACATTTGAACGCCTCCTGTCGAACGATTCACTCAGCCATCCTTTCCAAAAACAGTTATTACCAGTCGACCTGGAGGTCCTCTCAGCTGGGATCGGCGCACTCGGTGGTCAGTGGCGAAGTCAATATACCAAAGATGTCACGCATCTGTTCACGCTTCGCAACGACTCACCGGCATACAACAACGCGCTGGAGTTTCGGGAGCAAACTGACTTGAAGGTTGTGACTCCGCATTGGTTCGATGACTCAATCAAGCTCGGAGTGCGGGACCTGGACGCGACTCCGTATGAGTGGCCGGATCCTCCAGTCATGAGAAGAGACGAACAGCAGAAGCAAGACGTGTCGAAGAAGGCCAAAAGTCTTGACCCGGAAAAGGAGGCACTATTCAGGACGGCAGCATGGAGTGAAGATTCGGATATTCCTACGATTACAGGGAAACCGGTTTTCGGAGGCCGGCGTATCCTTTTGAGCTCGTCGTTGGAGCTGGGGGACAGAAGAGTGGCAGTTGAGATGGGTATCAAACGCGCCGCTGGCAAGGTGGTGAAGCTCAGAAGCTCGGAGGAGGAAGTTGACAAGGTCGATGGTTGTGATGTATTTATTACCAAGTCGCGGTGCGGTACGGCATACTTCAAGGCGCGTATCTCTACGGAAAACCTGTTACTATCTAACTCAACTTTGACAGGCTGTGAAAGTGGGGAAGACCGTGGCAACCCTACAATGGCTCTTCCATGTACAGTTAACGGGCGTGTTGTCTCGGCCCCTTGACCAGCTCCTTCACTACCCTTATCCTTCCCGGCCAATCGAGAATTTCCAACATCATGTAGGCAGAGTATCTCAAGGTCACCAATAGCTTTCTGACGTCCTTGCAAGGAGATCACGATTACAAATTACACAGGAGAGGCCCGCGACTATCTGAAGAAGCTCATCGCAGCAATGGGTGCACAATTCACACCAACGATGTCGCCGCGTAACACTGTCCTCGTTGCCGCTGAGTACGACCTAACCTTCCAATTGCTGATCGAGTGCTAAATCGTTCAATCTCTAGCGTACAGAACGGTGCTAAGACGCAACGCGCGCTCACATGGTCAATACCTATCGTCAACCATCTATGGTTAGAGGATTGCTTTGTGCAATGGCGCAATCTTACTGTCGGACTTGAGAAGTACATAGCTCATCCTCCCGGCCTCGACTTTTACACCTGCCTAGGGAAGCGCGGAATTTCGAAGGCCGTCGAGGATTTGGAGGAAATCGTCAAGGCAGAGCTCGAAGAACAGGAGGCCGCTGCAGAATTGTTAGGAAATGGAGGTAGTAGCGGGATGCCACTGGGGACGGCGAACAGTGCCAGAGACGTGGCAGAAGTCGCCAACTATGTTGACCCTGACCCTATGGATTTCGACGACGAGCCAGACAGAGACTCTAATCATCAGGACATGGAAGTCGACGCTCCCATAACCCCTAAGAAATCACCGAAGAAACAACATGCGAAGTCCCCGCCGTCAAAGAAAGCTTCAAATTTCGTGTCACGTAACCGCCACAGGAAGGAGGTGGAGGAATTCAATGAAGAGGAGGAGGGCCCTCCAGAACCACACACTTCCACGAGGGTAAAAGGTTCCGGACGGTCGACGGGAAAGCCTCTTACTCCAGCCACCCGGGCTAAGAAGAGTCTGAAGAAAGCGGATGGTGACATAGAGATGGAAGAGGCCGATGAGGAGAAGGAGAATCTCAACACACGGAGTAGGAATGGAGAAGCATCATCTTCGAAGACTAAGCCAAGGTTGAAGAAGGCTGCCGCTACAACCAGTGACGACGAACTCAACGGAGACGACACCCCTCGTACGCCACGGAAGAAGTCCTTCCGCAAGAAAGCCGGCCATGATGAGACCGACGCCGATGAGCAACCATCTTCTGACTCGACGCTCACGCCAATCAAATCTCCTCCAAAGCGCAGAAGGAACGAAAACGTGGAAGGACCCAGCCGCCATACAACGAGTGTCTCCCCGACTAAGAGCACGGTTAGCGTGGTCGTCCCCAATCTCAACTCTATCAACTCGTCACCCTCACGAAGTGTAGCGAAGACGGAGAGCATCCACGTATCTTCGCGGGAGCAGTCGTCTCGGAAAAGAATTTCGAAAGCTCCTATTCCTTCACCTTCACCTCCGTCTCCGTCTCTCGCTGAACCAACAAGAGGGAGACGATCTGCTGCAACCAAAGCAACTCAAATCTTGCACGATCAGATCATGCCAGATGTTCTGAGTTATCAACAACAGATGAAGAATTCGAAAACGAAATCCGGGAGGAAGAGTTTGGGAGCTTTCTCCTCAGTCGATGGGCCCGACGTCCCACCTTCTAGCAGCCGGAGAGCGTCGACTATGCACCCAGATGATGAAGGTGAATCCGAGGTAGAGGCGCTCAGCTCCCCTGGTCAGAAGGGGAAAGGAAGAGGCGGTGACAAACGCTCTGGAGAAAAGCCTACTAAGCCCAAGAAAGGAAGGAATTCGACGGTAGATGACACAGACGGGGAGGAAGATGCATCGGGGACGAGTCGTCCTGCTAAGAGGAAGTCTAGCTCGCGGAAAGACAGAGATATGGAGGAAGCGGACGAGATGGAGACCGAAGCCGATTTGACAACCAGGCAGCCAAAAAAGCGCAAGGTCGAATCAGGGGAGGAAGTGAGGATGATGACAACGCAGGTGAACTTGAGGGACGACGTTACTAAGGTTTTCTTTTTTTTTTCGTCGCTCCCGACAAGTGGTTGATGGTTAATGGAAGGCAATGCATAAGCTTGGAGTCAAGACGGCGTCGAAGCCTTGGGACTGCACACACTTGCTGGTGAAATCGCTTGTGCGCACAGAAAAGTTTTTGTGTGCTGTGGCAGCCGGAGCGCACATCGTCTCCGAAAAGTGGGCCACGGACTGCGCGAGTGCGAAGAAGATACTGCGTAAGTCATTGACAACGTTCCCTGTCCGTGGAATATAACCTGATCGCGAGTTTGATAGCGGAGGAGAAGTATATTCTTCGCGACCCAGATGGAGAGGCGAAGTACAACATGAACCTGAAGGAGTCCTTGAGGCGGGCCCGCAAAGGCCGAGAAGAAAACAACAGGTTACTAGAACGCCATGTCTTTTATGTCACACACCATGTCCAGGCAGAGATCAAATTGCTCAAGAACGTCATCACTGCTTGTGGTGGAACGGTGCGTAACTCACCTCACTGTTTATTCTTCGACTTACCAACCTCGATGGACAGCTGGCTTCACAGACGCCGACCCCCAGGATTCTCGATACGAATCCTGAGTTACGCCATGTCATTTCCTGTCCGGAGGACGCCAAGATCTGGCGACCCATCGCGCAGAAGGGCTATAAGATATATACCCAAGAGCTGATCTTGACGGGAGTATTAAGACAAGAGATTGAGTGGGATAATGAGCAATGGATGGTGGATGGTAGTTTTTGATCTATTAGATGGTATTATTGCAATCTTTCTTGGCTTATAGCTGGGTCCGGTCATTGAAAGAGAACTCTGAGCTCGGAGGGCAGCCTCTTGATGCATGTCGTAGTATGAGAAGCTTTGACGCACAGAATCGTAATGTGCACCCAACGTTCTCTCTGATTGTTGCTCCCGCGCTTGCAGCACTTCGTTCGTCTGAACTTCAGCCCAGGAAGTGAAGTGGTCAATTAGCGATTGACCTTCGAGTAACTGTATCACAGAGCTCATTTTTTCGGTCCTTGGGGATTGCTTCTGGTCGGGAACGGTTTGGGCAAAGCTGTGATTGGCAAAAGCATACGGAAGAGTCCCTGAGTTCCCCACACATTTGTGAAGCATGTCGATGCGGCGCTCGTCTCAACGCCCCAAGTCAAAACAACAAAGTATATGTATCATTCATCTTGTACGCTACGATATTGTCATTATTTAAATACTATACATCTTCGTGGTTGTATTTCGGTGGTTAAGAGAAGAGAAGGCGACAATATACACAGATAAGTCTAATGAGAGGCGAGTAGGATGATGTATATGCAGCGCTAAGAAGAGGGACTCTCGAGGAAGTTTAAGCGCCATTGGGGACAGAACAGAGACACCGAGAAAAGCAAACTATGAGAGCTAACACGGAATGCGGGAAAAGAATGTGTGGAACATTTTATTTCGGTCGACGTTGCAGTGGGGCCAGCCAATGAGTCGAAAAGCCGCTCCTGGCGTACCGAGGTGGTATCTTGAGTGTGATTGAGAGCTTGATAACAGGGAGAGTGATTCGACGGAAGCGAAAGGAAGCACGGCAGAACGATGGCATGTCGAGAGGTGGAGGACTGTACTGTACTTTCCCGGCTAATGTAGAAGTCCTTTGAGGACTGGTTGCAGATGGTATAAAGTTGAACGTTGGTAGACAAAATCCCCCTCGCGACTATTGCTCAATTTCCTCTCACTTGTACGGCGTGATGTGGTCGAGACTTCCTTCCGCCCACGACTTCCCAACCCTCCTCCCCTCCGCGACGCTCGGTCAACTACACCAGTGCCTGTCCGCCACAAACGCCCAATCGTTGAGATAACGAGAAAAAAGGGAATGAGGGAAAAGGGGAGCAAGATCACACCGGCGCGGGTGCACTAAGGGATCTGGGAGGGCCGCGATGCGCTGTGGCCATCTTGACTTCCCGGAACCTCAAACAGTCGGATACCCATTGTACCATATCGACTCGGCCCGCTTCATCTGAGGCGATCTGTGCCAGCCAAGGATCATCCAATAGCTCTCCGTAGGTTGCCCGGTCCTCTGGCTGCTTACGCAAACATCTTGACACCCAACCGCGAGCTTGGTCCGAGTATAACTCGTCAGGCAGCTGGGGCGGGTCGTCGTGGACGATGGCAGTGAGCTGCGCGAAGACATTCGAGTAGGATTCTGGGGGGTAGGGATACCGACCGATGGCAATCTCGATTATAGACAATCCGAGAGACCACACATCGGACTGAACGGTATAGGTGGTAGACGATGGTGATTGGCCTTGAGATTCTCCTTTGATTCTCTCTGGGGCCATGTAGCTCTGACAACCAATATTTGTCTTTGCCAATGACTTCTCCAACTGACCCGATACACCGAAGTCGCAAAGCTTAACCTGGCCTTTCTTGTTAACAAGAACGTTGGTTGGCTTGACGTCTCTGTGAATGACACCAAGGTCATCCTTCAAGAACTTCAATCCACGGACCATTGAATGAGCTATGCGAGCTAACACGGGCTCCGGAACTCCAGACCAAGTGAGAGTAAGGGGCATTTCGGCAGGATTAGAGGGATGAAGGGTGACCGTCTCGCCGTACGGGTTATTGACGAGCTTATCTAAAGAGCCGGCGTCCATATATTCCATGCAATAGTAGACGCATGATTCGACGAAGAAGGCCCCGTAAAACTCGACGATATTTTCAGTTATGACCGATGCCCGGTGGAGGATATCAAGTTCCATTATGATGGCGTTGAGTTTCGACTCATCTAGCTCAAGGCGGATTTCCTGAAGGCAGGTCAGATGGTGTATTTGCTTCGGTGTGTTGCTCGACACACCTTCATGGCCATCTCGACATTAGTAGGCTTGTGCAGAACCTTTTTCACGGTGCCATAATTCCCCCTCCCCAATTCGTCATACAACTCAAGCTGATTCATGTTGATAGAGAATGACGCTCCACTAGAAAAGTCAACTCCAGATGCATGCAAAACGGCTTTGCCTGAGAAATTCAGAGCACCAGAAGGGTCACTAGGTATGATCGAAGAGGATCCAAGATGAGATTGTGTTGCGAAACTCAGATGAACCGGAGGAACGTACACAATCTTGGAGAAACTTGCAAACGAACTTCCAAATGCTGCAGCTGCCAATGGTCCTCGCTTCGTCTCCTGTTGCATAGACAACTGAAGGGGCCTTCCAGCACCCAATCCAGCAGCACTAGCACCTCCACCTGTTGGTGTTGGCATGGCGTTGGGATTGATGTCACGGACGTTGAAATTTGGTTTTGCTCGTCGTGCTGCCAAACCCCCCATGGGCTTTCCCGCACCTGGCCTCGGCGAGTTTAGGTTTATCGTCGCGGGTGGATAAGAAGCTGCTGCTCTCAACGATGGGTGTGGTCCCATTGAAGAGGAACCTGGTGATGTAGGGTCGTTGAGATGAGCATTCTGGAGAGCATTCGTGGCTTGATCGATTCCTGGCGATTGACGATTTGCAAGAGCAGCTAATTTAGCTTGTAAGGAAGGAGGAATTGGTGTGGACGCAGGCTGTTGTTGCCTTTTGTGCGCAAGCAGACTGCTCTGAGCACGACCGCTCATTGCAACCCCAAAGATGGATTATGTAAGTACCTTGCTCTTTCCATGCCTCTCACTCTCACTTGCGGCAATGACCGTAGAGTCCTCACAACTCCTCCCAGAGAGGATGAAAAGCTCTCAGTGTTGAGGCAGATTGTCCGGGACTGGACGGGCTACGATGAATTCAAATTAATTCACAAAGGTGCAGTGATGAAGGACGATAATGCTCCCCGTGCGCAAAAAATACCTGATCATTGGATCGGACGATGAGCTCACATTATTTTACTTCTCAGTTTATGCATATAATATCAAATCCAATTCCACAATAGCTGTCATACCCAAGGTCCCCGTTGCGGCACCTCCTGCTACCTCCCAGCTGTCGAAATCAGAACAGGATACAGTCACTCGTATTCTTGACGAGGTCACCTCTGTCCGTTCTACACTTGTCCCAGATCTTCACTCGTTTGTCGGCCATCCTACGGAGAAAGAGCATCTTCGTCTCGCTGAGCTTTTGTTACAATCGTTATTACGTCTGGATGCCATCGCGCCGGACTCTTCGTGGGAAGCTGCGCGAAGAGACAGGAAAAATGCCGTCAAGGAGGTACAGGGCTACATAGACCAGTTAGACGATGCCTGGCGCACCAGAGCAAGATAGACCTGCTCAACACCCGAACACAGCGCACCTACATATCATGTTCCACTGAAGAATGACTATCCCGTACCTCACGAACTTTTGCGGTTCCTATATATATATATCCCCCCGTATCCAGTAATTTACGCGTCAACTGGGCGTCTCTGTAGAGGAAGAATGATGAGCTTCGCGTACGAATCAGAACGATGGAACAGAATGGACCTTGCAAAGATTATAATCGTGAGAAGAAAAAGTTGAATTCGGCAAACCCCGCGTTCAGCTTTGCAAGGCCTTTGAATCTATTCAATCGAGTCACATCTACAGCTTCAACTCGAACGACGATCGTACATCGTCTACCAACATCGAAAGGATGTCTTTCCCTCCTCACGATAGTACGAATCTTTGTGCTTCATCTCCAGAGTTCTCTGATTCAATTACTCTTTTTGTGGTTCAGTTTCTGCGTCCTTCGATTTCCCGAAGGAGGAGGAGAGAGTCATTGCTTTTTGGAGGGAAATCGACGCGTTCAAAACAAGTCTCAAGCTCTCGGAGGGTCGCCCTGAGTTCTCTTTCTACGATGGCCCGCCCTTTGCCACCGGATTGCCGCATTACGGACATCTCTTAGCTGGGACAATCAAGGTATGTTTCCGTTCTGATACGGTACGCTCGACCTTTGATTCCTCTCTCTATAGGACATTGTCACACGACATGCTCATGTTAGCGGATTTCACGTCACCCGCCGATTCGGATGGGACACTCATGGTCTCCCTGTCGAGCACGAGATCGACAAAAGATTGGGCATCACAGGGAAGGACGATGTGATGGCTTTGGGTATCGACAAGTATAACGCAGAGTGCCGGAAAATTGTCATGCGATACGCCGATGAGTGGAGGAGTACTGTGGAAAGGATGGGAAGGTGGATTGATTTCGACAATGACTACAAGACACTCAATACCAGCTTCATGGAGTCCGTATGGTGGGCCTTCAGTGAGCTGTTCAGGAAGGGATTGGTTTATAGAGGCTTGAGAGTCATGCCGTATTCGACCGGATGCACGACACCCTTGTCAAATATGGAAGCTGGATTGGCGTATCAGGATGTGAATGATCCTGCAGGTCCGTCTCGCGCTCTAGTCCTCCGATCGGAGCTCAACATTCCCAACAGTCACCGTTTCCTTCCCTCTGGTGGATGATCCTAAGACGTCATTACTCGCATGGACGACGACACCATGGACGTTGCCATCCAACCTCGCCCTTTGCGTCCATCCTGAATTTACCTATGTCAAGATCCATGATCAAGAAAAGGACCAGAATTTCATCATACACGAAAATCTACTTACGACCTTGTATAAAGACCCCAAGAAGGCCAAATTCAAAAAGTTGGCGCAGTTTGTTGGCTCCGACATGAAAGGATGGCGCTACGTTCCTGTCTTTGAATACTTCACTGAAAAAGTAAGAGCCAGTCCTTTAGGCTGTCCTTCCTACGCTGACAGGGTGACTAGTTCGAGGACAAAGCTTTCCGAGTTCTGAACGATACTTATGTTACTGCCGTCGACGGTACTGGTATCGTACATCAAGCACCCGCTTTCGGTGAAGACGATCATAGGATTGCCGTTGCGCACGGAATCCTTCGCGAGGATGAGATGCCCCCATGTCCGATCGACGACCGAGGTTTCTTCACAAATGAAGTTACCGATTTTGCTGGTGAATACATCAAGGTCATCAGAAAGAGACATCCTCCCTGCGCATCTTTTCATACTGACATTGTCAACTCCTTACAGACCGCCGATAGCAAGATACAAAAGGTTCTCAAAGCTAAAGGACGTCTCATCGTTCAATCCAATCTAAAACACAGTTATCCATTCTGCTGGAGGTAATAAGCGCCGATGGTTTTTCGATCGTCTCACTCTTGACTCATTGGGCTCCGTAGGTCCAAAACTCCGCTCATCTATCGCGCAGTGCCTTCGTGGTTCGTACGAGTCACGCCTGCCATCGACCAGTTGATCAAAAATAACAACGAGACCTTATGGTTTGTCAGTCTCAAGGCGCCTGCATTCCAGTCGCTGACTGCTACACAATAAGGGTTCCCCAAAGTGTAGGCGACAACAGGTTCGGAAACTGGCTCGCTCAGGCCCGCGATTGGAACGTCTCCCGAAATCGGTATTGGGGCACACCGTTACCCTTATGGGTCAGTGAAGATTACGAAGAGGTGCGAACTATCTCCAGGCGTAGGAACTATATCTCAGACCAGAATATGTCAGATCATAGCCATCGGTTCCGTGGAGGAGTTGGAAAGGCTTTCTGGCGTAAAGGGCATTACCGACCTTCACAGAGACAAGATAGATCATATCACCATTCCCTCGAAGATGGGTAAAGGAGATCTGAAGCGAGTCGAGGAGGTGTTCGATTGTTGGTTTGAGTCTGGAAGGTAAGCCCTGTACGAGTTGTGTGTTCAGTTTGTTGTTAACCCGATGAAACTCCCAGTATGCCTTACGCTCAGGTCCATTACCCATTCGAGAACAAGGAGCAGTTCGAGAAATCATTCCCTGCCAACTTCATCTCAGAGGGTATGGACCAGACTCGAGGATGGTTCTACACTCTTCTTGTGCTCTCTACCCACCTGTTCGGCAAGGCGCCATGGAAAAATCTGATCGTGACTGGCCTTGTTTTGGCTGCGTGAGTGGTGTTCCAATGCGACTGAGCCTTTCCTCATTAAAGTAAACCCCTTCAGCGACGGCAAGAAAATGAGCAAGAGTCTCAAGAATTACCCTGACCCCAATCTCATCATCAACCAATACGGCGCTGATGCGACCCGAATGTTCCTTGTCAACTCTCCTATCGTTCGGGGCGACAATCTTCGATTCCGTGAGGAGGGTGTCAGGGAGGTCATTTCCCGAGTGCTTCTTCCATGGCTCAACTCGTTCCGGTTCTTCTTGGGACAAGTCGCATTGCTCAAAAAGACCTCGGGGCATGAGTTCAAGTACAACCCTCACGCACCGGTACCCCAAAACGTTATGGATAGGTGGATCCTCGCCCGATGCCAGTCTTTGATCAAACTCGTCACAGAGGAGATGGCTGCGTACCGGTTATATACCATCATTCCGCGTTTGTTGGATCTGGTAGATGAGTTGACCAATTGGTATATTCGATTCAACCGAAAGAGGCTGAAGGGAGAGGATGGAGTGGAAGATACTGTGGCGGCTCTGAACACCCTCTTCGAGACTCTATTCACGCTCTGCAGAACGATGGTGCGCATGTCTTCCCTTTTTCCATGCTCCTGAGACTAACGTTTGTTGTTGGCAGTCGTCCTATACGCCGTTCCTGACGGAGAATCTATACCAGAGTCTTCGCCAGTACATCCCTGAAGACCCGAATGGAGCCGATACCCGCTCTATACACTTCTTGAGCTTCCCACAGGTCAAGGAGGAGTACTTCGATGCTGATATTGAACGTCAAGTGGCACGCATGCAGAGTGTCATCGAGTTGACAAGAAATATTCGGGAGAAGAACAGCATTTCGCTCAAGGTGAGCATTCCTCTCAAGAAAGATTTCCATTTTGCTGATACTGAATACGCGCAGACCCCACTCAAAGAACTGCTAGTGTTCCATCCGGATCCCAAATATCTTGCAGATATAACGCCCCTGCAACGGTATATCGAGTCGGAGCTGAACGTCCGCGATATCGTTTTCTCCTCGGACGAAAGTTTGGCCGGCGTGCGGTATCGTGCTGTCGCGGACTGGTCCGTCCTTGGGCGGAAACTCAGGAAAGATCTGGGACGGGTGAAGAACAACCTTCCCAAGGCGACGAGCGACGAAGTGAAGGAATACATATCGACGGGGAAGTTGACCGTAGACGGGATCGAGCTCGTCCAGGGTGACTTGTCCGTGCAGCGATACCTCGAAGTGGACGCCACCCAGTATGGAACGCACACTGACAATGACGTTGTCGTCAGGCTGGATATCCAGATTCATCCTGAGCTTCAAGGAGAGTGGCTGGCGCGAGAACTCATCAATAGGGTCCAGAAGCTGCGCAAGAAAGCTGGGCTCCAAGCGACGGACGATGTGGATGTGTACTACTCCTTCGAGGGCAATACAGGGGCCGAGCTGATCCAAGCGATAAAGCACTACGAGGAGTTCATCCGAAAGACTGTTGGAAGTACGCCAACGGATGTCACGTCCAGGAAAGCTGGTGGCTCGGAACTCATTACGGAGGAGCAGGAGATTTCAGAAACCAAGTTCTCGCTGACCTTGGTGAAGGCATAGAAATAGTTAATACGATGTATGTATGAATGTAGAATACAGTTACTGCTACAGCTCTATTGTACATGTTGTATCCAGAAAGTAAAGCACCGACATTATTTCTTGGACGTGCCAAAACCTGCGAAGCCCATCATCTGCGTCATCTCGTTGTTCTCTGCAGGATCAGCGAGCTGAGACGCCAGAGCTTTCTCTTTCTCTGCCTTTTTCTGAGCCTTCTTTTCCTCTCGAAGAGCTATTTCTTTGGCTTTGATGTCGGCAAGTCGCTTATCGAAGTCATAAGCTTTCGCAGAGGACGCTTCTTTTGTCTTTTCTCGCAGTAAAGCTATTCTTGCACGAACTTGCTCTAGGGTAGATCGTTCCACCTTCGTTGTTTGCCCTATTGTTCTCAAATCTAGAGGAAGAAGGCACGTCAGAACATACACGCATCAAAGCTGGAGCGACGCGTACGAGCTCTACTATTGATATGGTCGAGATACGCCGTCGTATCCTTGAAGGTCCTATTACATGCCTCGCAGTAGAACCCAGGTTGGCCAGGTCCTCTCCCGCCTGGGTTCTGGACGACCATAGTTTTGTTCAGGTTCTTGTCGAGCTCCAACGGTCCTTCTCTCTGCTTCATGAGCTCAGTAGGTTTAGGCAAATCATCTCGTTTAGGTCCTTTTCGTGGCTTTTTTCCTGAAATAGGTGAACTCTGTGAGAGTCGTGATGAATGTCCAACAATTGAGTCAACGTACCCTGCTTCAATCGTTCCTCATTCTCCTGCATACGCTCTTTCTCCTCCTGATCGCGTTTTCTGGCTCTCTCTGCATATTCTTCCTTGTCCCATTTCTTCCTGAAATCAGTGTCGCCTGCTTTGGTGCCATAGGCACCTCCCTTGTCGGCCATGGGAGCGGAGCGAAAGAGACTGCAGGTTCGACACGTGGGATGGCAGTACTAATTTTCCTGTAATTTCTCTCACTTGAACTCCCTCTTCCCTCCGACTCGACCAACCACCCTCTCCTGGCTATACCCAACCATGAGCGAGCCCGACTTTGACGACGAAATTCCCTATTCAGTCTCATTTCCCCTACCGTTTCGTGTTCTCGGTCTTGTCGGATTGGGTATACTTGGATGGGCAACAAATCTACACGGATTAGAACTGTCCGGGCTAGATGCACCAGCCATTTTGGAACTGAGAACCAACGATGGACTTCCCAGGACCTCGCCGAGACTACCCAAAGACTCTACAGCGCACTATAGTACCATATATCGAGTGGCTGGAGTTTACTTTGCCTGGTTCTTTGCAACCTGGTTACTCTACATCTTCTTCACCGGGGGCGACCCAAAAATCGTCGACTCTTACGGATATTTACCGGGGATATTGTCCGTGGTTGTCATTCTTATCCTTGCCTGTCCATTTCAAATTTTCTACAAGCATGAACGCGACAGCTTTCTCTTGTGAGTGCATTTCCCGGGAGAGCATTCGATAAAGAACTAAAAGCACGCTCTAGATCGCTCCGAAGATGCCTGTTCATCCGAATGAACAACCCAGTATACTTTGCTGATGTCGTTTTCGCCGACGTCCTCACGTCTTACGCAAAAGTAATTGGGGATGTCTTTTTAGTATTGCGAATGCTGTGGCCAGGTAATAGCATGCTCGTGAAACCAGTAGATTCGGGCTGGACCCGGTGGCTTGCACCTACCGTTATGAGGTATTGTCTGCCACATAATCCAATCTACTCGTTTCTGATGTTCAATAGCCTCCCATACTTCATTCGCTTTCGACAATGCATCGTAGAATGGAACTCCGCGGCGAACGACAGCAATCGACCACTGTACAACGCTGTGAAGTATGCGACAGCTTTCCCCGTCATCTATCTTTCTGCTGCACAAAATTTGGTAGTCCAGGAACTACAGGATGGAAGTGATAACGGAGCATGGCATGGAGAACACCCCCTATTCAGATTATGGTGAGTCAAATGTTAGCTCAACATGCGGTAGTTCATGTACAGATATAGCGCAGGCTTCTCGCTGCAGCCATCAATTCTCTATATTCGTATTGGTGGGATGTCACCAACGATTGGGGATTGGACTTACTGAGACCCAAGGAACATCCATCCGGCAAACCCGAGCCGCCCAGGAGACTTGTGCTCCCCCGCCTCCACTCTGGCTCTTCACTACTCCGACCTTACCAGACGGAAGCCGTTCTAGCGGAACTTCATCGCGATCGCTACCCTTATGGGCTCAGGGCCATCCTTCTCTATCCCCTCCCAGTATACCCCTTGATGGTTTTCCTCAATTTCGTTCTACGCATGACTTGGAGTATCAAACTATCATCACACCTCCATTCAAAATCCGATGGGACTATGGCGATGTTCTTGATTGAAGTCGCGGAAATAGTTCGCAGGTGGATGTGGGTATTCGTTCGTGTGGAATGGGAAGCTATCAAGAAGATCCGTGAGGAGCCTGTCTTGGACCGTGGCGGCACAATTGAAGAGATGGCAGACTACGAAATGTTCCCTCCCACGCCAGAGGAAGAACCTCTGAACATGATTGGTGCGACCAGCGGCCCTGGAAAATTCAGCTGAATTCAACAACTGTACCTCTCCTCGGGTGAGTCTTCTACTTCGCCACCGCCACCACGCAGTCACGTTGACACTGCTTACCTGTTCCTCGTAGGACTTGCTTAGAATAATCACTGTACATTTCACCGCGTCAATGCTAATGCAAGGAAAGACCGCAACGTCAAATCTCGTGTGATTGCGATTCCTATTCTTTCCTATTGAAACCTCTTCCCCATACTACCCCATTGTCTCTTTATTCGGGAATCGGGTAAGTACGGTTTGGCTCAAGAATGGCCCGAATGAAATAACTCGCTTTCTTGTGACTTCCTATACTTTCATAGTCTAGGTCAGTCATCTGATATCGGTGCAGACTTACTCCTGTTCACAAGGTCTTGCACTATCTCTTGACCTAGCCATCCGCGGGTATATAAACTAGGTCGAAAATGACGACGGATTTCTATATCCAAACCACCTCCTGATTATTACACACCATGAAGGTACTCCCGCGCCTATCTAGTACTCCATATCATACTCATTGCCATCTTAGATTCTCGCTATCCTCTACAACGGTTTCAAAGCCGCTGAAGAAGAACCCCGCCTACTCGGTACCGTCGAGAACAAGGTGTGCTTCCCTTCCTAAACACTATGTCTACGGCGTCGCCGTACTAATACCCCCCACCAGCTCGGACTCGAGGATTGGTTAAAATCCCAAGGACATGAGCTCATTGTCTCCAGCGACAAAGAAGGCCCAGACAGTGTCTTCCAGAAGAATATCGTCGATGTCAGTTATGCTTTTGCTGCTTTCAAGGGCTCTACACGTCTCTAACCATTCACTTAGGCCGAAGTTCTGATCACGACCCCTTTCCATCCTGGATATCTCACGAAGGACTTGTTCGATAAGGTAGCGTGTTACCCGCTCCTTCAGAATAAATTAGGGGCTTACCTCCGTTCTCCAGGCGAAGAACTTGAAGATTTGCATTACTGCTGGAGTAGGATCGGACCACATCGACTTGAACGCTGCCGTTGATCACAAAATCCAAGTCCTCGAAGTCTCGGGGTCTAACGTCGTATCTGTGGCCGAACATGTCGTGATGAGCATCCTTCTGCTCGTCAGGAACTTCATTCCCGCACACGAAGTCGGTCTCCCCAGTACCCAGTGACGTCACCACCAACTGATTATCTTATCTAGATGATTGAGCGCGGTGACTGGCAAGTTTCAGACATTGCTCGTAACGCATTCGACCTCGAAAACAAGGTTATCGGTACCATTGGCGCTGGTCGGATTGGATACCGTGTCCTTCAACGTCTTGTTCCGTTCGACCCGAAAGAACTCCTCTACTACGACTATGCTCCTCTTCCCGCAGCAGCCGCAGAGGCTGTCAAGGCTCGACGTGTCGAGGACCTCAAGGTGGGCATTTCGTGTCATGCACCCCCCTGAACCATTTCTAAAACAAAAGACTTTGTAGGAATTCGTATCTCAGTGCGATGTCGTCACTGTGAACTGCCCGCTTCACGAAGGGACCCGTGGCCTGGTGAATGATGAATTGCTCTCCCACTTCAAGAAGGGAGCCTGGCTTGTGAACACGGCTCGTGGTGCCATCTGTGACAAGGACGCCGTCGCTCGGGCCTTGGCCAGTGGTCAGCTTGCTGGATACTCCGGTGATTTTTCCCACTTGTTCAGTTGGAGAGAGAGAGAATCCCCATGATCTAACTTATTCACTTCTTTTCTTCCAGGTGACGTTTGGGACGTGCAACCCGCTCCAAAGGACCACGTATGGCGAACCGCGAAGAACCCACTTGGCGGTGGTAATGGAATGGTACCTCACTATTCAGGTACCACGTTGGACGCACAAGCGCGATACGCCAATGGTGTGAGAAGCATCTTGGAGAACTACCTTTCTGGCAAGCCCCAAGAACCTCAGAACATCATTATTGGTCTCGGTATGTTCATCTTTCAGGTGTGTCGCAACACAAACTGACCATGAGACGCAGGCAAATACGAGACCAAGGCTTATGGTCAACGCTAAGGACGGTCACGACACTGGTAATGCCGAAGGGACAATGTAGGGAAGTGCATCATGAACTGTACCAATATCAGAATCGAATACCCGCCCGAAGTTGTAGTACAAGTCGTAATTATTGAAACAATGAACTCGTCAACAAGTTGTAGTGTTTCGTGGCAAATCCAGTCCCATTACGAAACGACGTCATTCACCTTCGAACGTCCTACACAAGGACCAAGATGTCAACTTGAGGCTCATGTGCCTTGCGAAATGATGTCGATGTCGATGTATTCACCGTTCTATAAGAAACTACGCCAGATGCTAGACAAAGTCGGACGACCCAGTTATCTCTTCATCCCAGAACGAGTGATCACGAGTGCCAAACGTTGATACATGTACAGATACAAATAAAGATCACTACGACTCGCGCTTGACACGCTCTTTCATCTGTTCCTTCAAGACTTTCTCCAATGCGTTCGCACATTTGTGATAGATCGACCCTTCCTCGTTATACAGGCGGCAATTGTTGAACACCAACTGGGCGTCTCGAACGAAGTCGTCCACGGCCGTGTATTGATTGTTGTCGAGCTTGTGCTCCATAGTACTGAAATCTGGCAGGGATATCAGTAAGCTGGCCAAGGTAAGTATAAGGATGTCCGTACCCATGGGTTCCTTGATAACGGTATGGTAGTCTGGTACGTCCTCTGCGCTTACAGGCTTGAGGAATGGCCAGGCTTGGTTATGGTTTTGCAGTTCTCGTAGGGTGTGCTCCATGAATAAGCGATCACCACTCTTAGGTATTGTGCGACGGAGACTATCCAACGAGCGTTAGTAGCAATCGATTAGACAAGTGTTGGGACTGACCTTTCTGCCATCTCTGGCGACCATCCACTCTCCCCTGCAGATTGACTGGTCAACAATCTGCAAAAATCGCAAGTCATATAGAACTTACTCAAGCCTGGAACGTCCTTGGGCTCGACAACGATATCAGGTGGCGCTCCTTCTTGGAATTGGGGTAGACCTGGATGCACAACATGGGATCGAGACATCTGGCGAATCTTCGACATGATCGCTTCCTGTTGCAAGTTTGTGATGTTCGCCCTGTCCAGGTAATCCACCTTTCGGAGCACGGTACATTGCATGATGGTACCCCCTTCATAGTCCTTGATATACCCTGCCCACACAGAGCGATCAAGGGTTATTTCTTTCGAAAACCCTTGTTTCTCAAAGTACCCGACGGCATAGTTGTCTGCGTAGGTCAAGAAATGCCACATGTTGGGGAAGGCCTTCCGAATGTGCATCTTGAAGTGGTCCATGAGCATCCCACCATATCCCTGCGTGATTTAGTATTTAGTTGAAAGAACGTCGCGAACGGAGCAGCCCATTACTCACTTTCACCTGGTCTACAGACGCGGTGGCGAAGAAGACAATTTCCGCAAACCCACGCTGAGGGAAAGGCCTATAGCAGACGCCGCCAACAACCTTGTACCCTCGCTTGATTATTGCCAGACCCTTCGAGTTGCTATCGTACACCAAACGGGCGATATACTCTCTCGGCATTTTGGGTAATTGCTTTTGGAACAACGTCTTCAGGCCCGTCAAGATCACCAGAGAACGCGGCTGCTTGTCGTTCTCGACGGGAGTTATACTAATAATCCCGTTTCGTAATTCAGTGACGGCCGGCTTCTCCGTTTTGGCGGGTGGCTGCGACGGCGAAAGGTATGAGGCACTGGCGAAGACCAACAAACAGAAGTGCGCACCCCGCTTGACTCGACAGAATCTACAGGAACTCCAGTTGCCAGACGATCGAGTTGTGTATCGTCAAGCTTTTCTTCCACTTTGACCTTTGTCGATTCCACCTCGCTGGCACCATTTCTTCCATTCACAGGTAATGAAGACGCAGGTACACGCGACTTGGCGGCCTTTTTTGACGATTTCGAAGCAGATTTTGGCGCAGTCTTCTCTGCCATTCGCATTGCCAAAGGACGATCTTCCTCGTCATCATCGTCCTCGTCAAGTAATGATTGAGTTCCTGGCCCGTCGTCACTATTTGATGATGAGAAAGATACTCGACGCCTCTTAGACGGACGGGTGTCTGGTTCACTAGAGAGGGATGAACCTGGGGAAGAGAGAGGAGGACTTCGCGAGACAGCATCTGCTACGGGTTCGATCAGTGCCATAGAGATTTCCTACTGGCCGACTTACCTTGCCCACCGTCGTGCATGGGGGGGCCCATAGGCGAAAAGGAAAGTGTCATACGCTGCCTGAGCGAGGCAACATCATGGTCGCTGTATTCAAAATCGAGGAGTTTATTGACGTCCTAGGATAGTGGTGATTGATAGAGTTCTTCCACGGCGTTGAAACGAAGACAGTACCTGTGTCGTTGGTTTAGAGGCGAGCCCAAGTGGATCACAATTTCTCGAATCTGACCTCGAGGTTCTCATCCAACCGAACTGCAACTTGACTTCTCCGCCTGAATTCCTCCTGGCCAATGCTGTGAATATTGGCGCCATGCTCGACTGTACCATGTCCGCATTCACATGTATCCAAGTAGTCTGTTGCCTCATCGTCGTCAGAGCCATACTGATCCAAACCTCCTAGCAAAGGTGCCTCATGCTGAGTATCGAGAACAACTTGAACGTTCGGCACAGGGTGCAGTCCTCTACACGTTGTGCAAGCGGAACAAGGGGAGTGTCGCGCAATCTTAAGGCATAACTGAGCATGGGTTAGAGTTTGTAGATCGTGAGATGCTGGATACGAGTATTTCATGGCGATAGATGGAGGTACAAGGGCACAAAGAAACGAGTTGTGGGACCTTGTAGGCGCTTCGTGATGGTCGAGGTGAAAGACGCGTCAGATCATGTGACTTGGTAACTGGCTGGATCTGCCGGTCGGCAAGGGCAGTGATCAAAGTTTCCACTCAACGCCAGCTTGGACCCCACCTTTCCCAGGTATTTCTCTGTCCTTACAGCGGACTCTGATGCTCATCTAGTTTCTCCGAACAATGTCGCCTCTACGGCTTGTATCGATCCTTGCTTTACTTTGTACTCATGCTCTCTCTCAGTGGATCAACTATCCCCCAAATGGTTACGCCTCGATGACCCACTACGAACTGCCAAAGGATTGGATCACTGCTTGCGGATGTACCGCAAAGAGCACCCACTATCCCACAGCTGCCATGTCCCAAATGGCTTTTGGCAGTAGCACGGCTTATGGTATGTCAGTCGCGTTCGTCATTCGGGTTGGCTAATAAAATTGCCAGGCTCTTCGTGTGGTCGGTGCTTTCGATTGACCCTCCTCAATTCCGTCACGGCTGCTCCCACATTCTATGCACCAGAGACAAAGTCTGTCGTGGTCAAAGTCACGGACTTGTGTCCTTTGTCGACAACGGGATGGTGCAATGGAACTCAGAGTGGTCCTAATAAGTACGTGCTGTCGTCTGTTCTGTTTCTGTGAACGCCCAGTCGATCATTTTGCCTCAAAGGGTTGGTCACGACGTGAACTTCGACCTGGCATGGCCATCCTCCTCCATTCCTAGCGACTTCTTCCCCTCGGACGTTGCTCTTTATGGTTATGCGGTACGAACTGCTCCATGTCCTGGGCTAACGCCTTGCTGACATTTCGTACCCACAGGATTTTGGTGTCTGGAATATCAGCTACGAAAGTGTACCCTGCTCAGACTGGGCAGGACATGAGGACGCAGGAGCTCTAGGTAGCACCCCAGAACTAGGTCCCGAAAGTGCCTGCTGTCCCGCCAATCCTACCGTAAGCGAAGTGGAAATTATCGCGGCCGTAGCTTTCGTTGCCTTACATCACACCTCTAGGGTTCTCCTAACGATACATGCCCCTCGTATTCGGACAAGAATGGCATTGCGTGAGTGTACTGTCTATTTGAAGTCTCCGACCACCTGGCAAACTGACGTGATTTATATCTTTACCATCAGCCCCGATACCAGGACAAGCGCTGCAGAGGCAGTCCATATACCACAGCTTGTCTATCTCATCTTTGTATTCATGTTTGCCGGATCTGTACCATCTTTCTCGACGTTCTGAATACAATAGGCCTGCCATCTGTAGTAACTTCTAACTCGGTATTCTTGTTGTGCCAGACCGTCCAGATCAATGTATATCGAAGTCGTCAAGCCAGAATGGACGACTGTAATTACTTACAGGGGGGAAATTTGATATTCACTCCTTGTACAACTTGCAAGTACTCAGGTAGTGCGAACTCTGATCCTCAACTCGGAAACAAGTTTCTCCACATATAATGATGGTTCCGACGCGTTGCAGTGACTCTGAGACTGCATCATCGTTCGAATTTCGTGCGCAACTCCTTGCTGGTCCATTACGCCCTCTTTCCACGGAAAAATACAATATGCCATAGCTAGACGAGTTGGGTATTATGAATTACCTGCCGTCATCGTGTAGGCTGAAGTTGATCGATGTCTTTGCGGACTAAATGATATGCAAGTCACGACAGTGCTTTACTCAATATTCTCATGTTGAACGATTCTCGATCGACATCAGGCTCTTTTCATACCTTTTCTCAGTTAACAAATCAAGAGAGAACGGATATCAAACGAGAGAAAGGCCAGGTCACCATCCCTTCTTATATGCAGGTTCAAACCACACTTGACCCGTTGCTGACCAGATCTGTTATCAGATAGCTTGTGCAGAATGTCGGAGGTACTTTGAGATATTTCTGAATACACGCCGAGAAAGCTCCTAAACCCGAAATCAGGCTCAAGCTGAGATGCGACAAGAAGATTCCATGTAGCTCATGCGGTGCGCTATCAACAGATTCTCAATCTGAAATGAGCTCATTCTGAGGCTTTGTACAGTCAGGAGAGGGTGCAGGTCCATATGTCCGACAGGTTTGAAGATATTTATGTGTCTCTCGGATTCTCGCGATCACTGAAAGGGCCGTGGCCACTTACCAGGAACTATTGCCAATGTCCCAGGGAAACGGTACGCTACCACTTTTGACTCTAACGACTCGGCTATTGTACTCACAGCGAAATAGGTTTACTGCACCGGATACCGCTGCTTTACATCAAAAAATCGAAGAGATGGGTCAACGCATTAGGCAACTTGAGGATGCTCTTTCTCTGTTACAAGCTTCCGCGTCGTCTGAACCGCATCCTCTGCTTCGTGACGAATTCCTGAAGATTAAGTTTCCGCTCGAGATCTCCGAGGCCAATAGGGTCGAAATCGAAGCTCTCCCAACGCAGGAGGTGGACCTAACCGAGGCATGTGGGACCCTGACTCTTGGCGAAGGAGGTCACACAAGATATCTAGGACGAACGGCGGGAGCCGAGGTGCGTACCATCTCAGATATTCCAGAGCAGCTGAACGTATTGAGCAGCTATATAGAGTCTACTGGGTGTACGTGCTTCGTCTCTGTATATATTCCCTAAATGTTTACCGGAAGGCGCGTTCCTCAGGGGGAAGCAGAATCCCAACACGCAAACCATTTCGTTCCTCCCGACATGGCGCGTTTGTCCAGCTTCTTTCCATTCATAGAAGGCCCATGGGACGTTCAAAGCTGTCTCAGCGTAATCATCGGTCACCTTCCCGACAAACCTCGGGCACACTACCTCTGTGAGACGTATTTCACGCATGCACTCTGGTTTATGAATATTGTCTTGCGGGATGAACTCATTAGCGGTATCCTCGTACCTGTGTATGCGTATAAGGAGTCGTTCTCTTCCGGCAATGACCTGTCACTGGCCGAAGATGAAGCAACACCCACCTCCCCGCATCGCGTTGCCGTTCTGTTCTTTGTGCTCGCGATTGGAACCCTTGTAGACCTCAGGATACCTCCGTACAGCACTAAAGCACAGGATTACTTTGATCTAGGCAAAGCCTGCTTGTCTCTCAAAAACTTGCTAGGATCACCAGAACTTGAGACGGTGCAGGCGCTGGCTTTAGCGAGTCTGTATCACAATCATGGAGGTCCTCAGTATTCAGCAGAGGCCACTTGGACCTTCATGGGGCTGTGTGCGAGGATGGCTCATACGGTCAGCGGTTTCCCCCTGTAAATATCCACACGATTCACATTTCGGGTGACTTTCAGCTGGGGCTACGTAGGCGTTTCCTGTCTTTGAGCCTGACACATCGTTTGAGAAGAGAACATTAGATTCGGAAAGCCCGGGATGGAATCTGGATCCCTCCATGATCAATCGTCGTCGGACTATATTTTGGGAACTTTTTACGAACGAAACATTGTATGTGAGTTCTGAACTCCCTCTACCCCGGAGCGACGGAACATTAATCTAGCAACATAACTCAAAAGAGTTTACACATGGGTCGTCCACCTGCACTCAGCCTTATTTACAGTGGTTGCCCGTTCCCCGACGGATCGGTGGATGGCACAGAGACGGAAGAGACGAAAGGTGTAACCGCACCATACCCTGCATAACTCCTATCGCTGACCAAACTTTTTATCAGTTATTCGTTGGGGATGGAAATTTTCCAAGGAGGTGGTTTCACAAATTGCAATCTCGACACTGACACCTAAGGTTCCCGACTACGCAACTATACTCGACTTAGACAAGAAGATAAGAGAGCACGGGGTGCTGCCTCACGCAGAATTCGACTCCCCGTGCCTCCACACGAGGGGCCCAACTAGGCTCAGTGCTACAAGTTGCGTGATATATTCATCAGTTTCATTGGATCTGCCCGCTCACTGCAGAGCAACAACAGCGTCGATGTATATCCATCGTTCGTTCTTTGTGAAAGCCATTATGGATTATCCCTATGACCCGATGAGCAGTCCATACGCTTCGTCTTTCCTAGCAACGTTTAGAGACGCTTCGACAATCATCGACCTGGACGTGAGGGCCTTCTTCCAGGATCCCTCCTGGTTGGGTAGATGTTGGGGTGTATTCGGTACTCGTGAGTCAACTATATCGTCCTTACATCCCCGACCACCAACGCACGTACCCTGACCGCGATGATCAGTCTTGGCTGCCGGCGTCATAGTCGGGTCGATCGTCACTCGTTGTCCGTCCAACAACATGACGCACAAAGCGTTCAACGACTTGAAATTGACCTTGGATCTCTTTACAAGGATCATGGATTCTTCCGGTCGTGCTAAGGCCGCCCACAGCATCCTCAAAAGATTGCACGACAAGGCTACCAGAATGTTTGGCGAATCGCACGGGCAGGAAGCGCACGGGGGAAGCCACGAGACCCACGATAGCGGCGCGACCTTGGATGACGATTTGGAGACTCTTGCCGGCTACACGAAGTTCAGGATGAGCAACAGCAGGGGGAAGAAAGATTACCGGCCCGAAGATAGGTCGTCGTCTTCGTCTTCGGTCTCACCTCAGCCTTCGATGGGACATGGAGGGGGGCCTGGGCCCAGTTCCAGCAACGCTCCTGGGATCTATTCCCCGTCCTTACCTCATGCGACTCATGATAGCGACCCGTTTACATTGTCTTTGCTCTCTACTACAGATCCGAAGCCTGAGCTTGGTTCTATTGCTCAGGAGCTTCAGGACTACCATCAGGTGCATACGACACATATTCACGAAACTGATTATCGAAACCATTCTCATGACAAGCTGAAATACTATCATGCGATGGACTGGGGAGGGCAGCCACCAGGTGGGATTGCGCCCTCACCCACTCCGGCGCTCATGCCCGAAGGACCAGGGATAAACGCACAGTGGGTTGCGTTCATGCAGGAGGAGGTTTTACCCTATGGCAATCTTAATACTCGTACGCCTCGCCAAAGTTCATAGATATGGTTATTCACAACGAGCTATCCTACTATTCAGAAACAAATCAACTCTTTCTGTCCAAATCTCACTGTTTACGTCTGTGCCAGTACATGGCACGGCTCATTTTTACTCAGCACCGGTGGCTGGAGCTGCCAACGTCGTCGTCAGTGGATGTGTAGATATGCAGTATATAGTCGCTTCCTATTCGTACAGCAGGGTGTTGCGCTGCGCCCCACGATTATAAGAAAAGAGTGTAACAGTCTTATCCAAGTTGATTATCACCAGCTATATGACGCATCGATATTCGGGTCCAACCCTTCAAGCCATCCTGAGAGGTCATTCAGTCAGATCGTGTCTCGACTAAATGCCAGAGGGTGCGGCAGCATGGTAAGGGCACCCTACTTTTCGATGTCATCCGAGTTCAGTCGTCTGTAACCCCTCTCGTCCAGGACCTTCCTCAATTTCTGCACGCCTCCGAAGTAGACGAAGACACCGCCAACAACAGCGATGAAAATGAGGCCAAAGAAGAGGTCCCGGAAGAACCGCGATCCATTCTCGACAGCTGCAATCCCGGTCGCAACTGGAGTAACGTTGTCAGACGTAGCGGAGGCATCTTGCTCATTCGAAGTTTTTGTCGTGGACGGGGATTCGGCCTCGACCTGTTCACAAGCAAAGAAATCCAGTTTATTGGTACGCGATTTTTACTCTGACAGAGAAAACATAAATCAAAGCTCAGCGTGAATAGGTACCTGGTTGCCATTTTCGTCAACCTCCAAGTCGAGCTCGAGCTACCAAAAAATGATATGTTCAGCGTTTCCGGGGCATATATGATATAACGCACCTCTCCGCAATCGACAATGATGACTTCCTCTTGTGGACGGTCTCCAGGTGCCTTGGGCACATTTTCTAAAGTCAAACCGTAGTTGGTGAGGCCGTTCAGAACGCACTTCATTCATTTCTCACTCACCAATGGCGTGAACAACATCCATTCCGTCGAGAACCTTGCCGAAAACAACCTTCAAGAGATCTGAGTCCAAAGCAACATTCGTAGAAGTGGAAGTTACGAACATGTCTTCCATCCAACCAGCTCGTGACGACAGTGGTAATGAACTGTGAAGAAAACACGTTAAACATGACGAAAGACAGGGGTCCACACCGTAACTCACGAATTGCGATCCTAGAGACGTCAACAGTCAGATTTTTTTGAAGGTAGAGAGGCGGGATACGTACCGTTGGTGTCCTTTCCAGCGTTAGCCATAGACAAAACACCAGGAGCGGTGTGGCGGAGCTTGCTAGATATTGTATAGTTTCTTAGTCAAGTCCCGAAGGATAGCTGCTTCCCTTACAAGTTCTCGTCGGCGAATTTCTCGCCATAGATGGACTGTGGGCGGGCTATCAGCCGAAACTCAAGCGATAAATCAAGAGTTCTATACCTTTCCACCAGTTCCGTCACCCTTTGCTACAAGCCAATCAGCCCCGTGTTGTGTTTGCAATGTACATATAACGCACTGAAGTCACCACCCTGAATCCTGTTAACGAAGTGAGTTCGTGATACTTTCCAGCTGCAAAAGAGATGGAGACCGACATGAAGTTGGCGATAACACGGTGGAACTTGGATCCCTTGTAGCCGAAGCCCAGCTCCGTGCCATCCTTTTTCTTTCCAGTTGCAAGAGCGCGGAAGTTCTCGGCGGTCTTGGGGACGGTCTACCACAATGTTGTTAGTTTTCAGTTCTCGTATCCGTACTGTGACAGACTCACTCCTCCAAAGAGACCCATAGTAACTGTAATGAGAGGGTTAAGTCATGTACTTCTAGGGAAGGCAATATGGGGACCACGTACTCCTTCCAAGGTCCTTGTCACCATGTTTGACGTCGAAATAGACCTTGTTGGTGATCTTAGGGCCCTTCGCAGCATCGACTGGCTGGGCAATGAAGAAGGTAGCAAGTGTGACCACAAGGAAAACGAGTGAGATACGACGGAACATGGTGGTGAAAGGTAGAGTGTGAGGGAGACGTGGCCAAATTCTCCGGTTTATTGGCCATTTGATATCCCAATTTGGTAAGACATACTTTTACGCTGATCTCTTCCATGGACGATGGACTTGTGCTCAACTTAGCGAACGACGATTTCCCGAGAGCAGCACGGGCATCGAGCTCTTCAAAGGGGGGGCGGTGGACAGACAGGTGCGTAATTGTCTACTCTTCACTTTTTTTTTTCTCATTAATTCTCTCAGAGTGAAGGCCAAACGGGTAGCGAAGCGGAAAACTCGTCCTACAGAACAGGACAAGCATACAGAACCAGTAGAGCGTCAGCCAAAGCGTCCAAGGGTCGAAGCTCGCAATACAGAGCCTTCGAGTAGTGAAGTAAAGCCTCAGCCTTCACAACAACAGTCTCAAGTGATATCTTCACTTTTCTCATACAATCCGAAAATCGAGGCGCCGATAAATCACCACCCGACCAAAAAATCTTCGTTACCAAGTAATGCTCCTCTCACAGATTCGTCAACATTCTCGGGGCTGGGCTTGAATCCTCTATTATCCGCGCACCTGTCATCGAAGATGGGCATCGAGAAACCTACCTCAATTCAACGCGCTGCGCTACCCCCAGTCCTCTCCACCGCACCAGAGCTCACGGAACGGGATATCTTCATACAATCACAGACAGGTTCCGGAAAAACGTTATCATTCCTTCTACCCATAATAAACGACCTTCTACCGTTGAGTTCGCTCTCATATATCGATAGGTCGATCGGAACATTGGCAATTATCATTGCGCCCACCCGCGAACTAGCAACTCAAATATCAGAAGTGCTAGAAGCGTTGCTGAAGCTTCGTCTACGTGCAGAGGACGAGCCTGCTGAAGACGAGAATGCTCCTCGGACCACGCGTTGGATGGTTTCAGGATTGTTGATAGGTGGTGCTACAAGGACCCACGAAAAAGCACGTCTGAGGAAAGGTCTACCGATCCTCGTGTCAACGCCCGGTCGTCTTTTGGACCACCTGCAAAATACCACCTCTTTCAACGTTGCCAAATGCCGGTGGCTGGTACTCGACGAGGCGGACCGTCTGATGGAACTCGGGTTTGAAGAGACCATCCAGGGAATTCTCAAGGGATTAGATGGGCACCGGAAAATAGCATTACAAGCGGCGAAGGACGGTGTCGGAAAAGAGGTCGGCGGATGGGATTGGGAACGTCGAAGAAGAACAATACTTTGTTCCGCCACAATACGAGAGGATGTCCAGAAATTAGCTGGAGCGACCCTCGCAAATCCTCTGATGATAAAAGCAACAACCGCAGAACTAGACCTCCCTGTAACCACGGCCCTCACACCTTCCAATAGCATCACCACATCACCCAACTTCGTTCCGCCGTCGCAACTCAGCCAGAACTACATAGTCGTACCCCTCAAGTTGAGGTTGGTGGTTCTGGTCGCCCTGATCCGGCATCTTGTCGCGCAATGCAAGGACCAATCTGGAAGAATTATTGTTTTCGTGAGCTGTACCGACGCAGTAGACTTCCTTTATGCACTCCTAGGATGCACAACTATGGGCGGAAATGTGGAAGAGGAGTCTAGTGAGGGTGATGAAGACAGTGAAAACGAAGACGAGGAAAAGCAGTCGGCAAAATCCGATCCAGTCTTCGTAAAATCCGCACTCCTTCCTGATACCTCTGTGTATCGCCTGCATGGCTCTCTGCCGACACAGACACGTCTCGCCTCTGTACGAAGTTTCGCCGGTAGCTCCAAACACGCAAGCCGATTCTCGGTCTTGATCTGTACTTCAGTCGCCTCTCGCGGTTTGGATTTACCTCTTGTCCGTGGTGTCATCCAGTACGACTTACCAACCGAGGGGGGCGCAACTGAGTATGTCCATCGGGTCGGCCGTACTGCACGAGCAGGAAAGGGGGGTGAAGCTTGGAGTTTGGTTTCTCCGAGTGAAGCCGGGTGGGTAAAATGGGTTGAAGGCAAGATGCAGACACAGAATGATGGAAAGAATCCCATATCCTTGAGGGGAACTGCAGCAGAGGAAATGCTTCGGATGGGTTTCGGTGGAAAGGGGGCAGAGTACGAGGCGCGTGCTACGCAAGTGCAACTTGCATTTGAACGATGGGTGCTTCGAAAGAAAGAGGTACGCTCAAGTGATATGTAACTCTTACGCGTCATCGCTGACTCGAAGTTCAAACTTAGAATGCCGAAATGGCTCGCAAAGCCTTCCTCTCACATATGAGGGCATATGCAACGCACCCCTCCGAGGAGAAGAATATGTTTCATATTCGACACTTACACCTCGGGCATCTCGCGAAGTCATTCGCACTCCGCGACGCACCTAAAGCCGTGACTGGATCTGCTGGGAAATCCAGGTCAAAAGACCATCAGAACAAGAGGTATAAGTCCAATGGAGAAAAAGATAAGGCAGAGGGTGATGCTGAGAAGCGGATGCGGGACGTTGTTCGCTCGCAGGGCCGGCAGTCGAAAAAGGGTGGACATATGGCCAGCTCTGGTACTTCGGAGTTCCAGATCGCAGGTGGATATGATCTGGAGAAACTTGTTGGCTCTAGATAGTGTTTGGTTTGCGTTTTGTATTTCCGATGCGTCGCTGGTCTTGTTTCAATGCCAATGGATTCGCTAGTCGGTCCGCCATCGGGACCGCGTCGCGCTCGCCACGTGATGGGACAAGAAAAGAAATTACCTAATACTGTTGAGAAGTGAGTCAGGGAGCTCAGACTGCCTGTGCCAGCACAGATGTCGCCGTCAACACCAGCAGCAGATGTGTCTAATACGCCCCCCATAATTACTTCTGGAGGCCAATGGACTATTCAGGTATGATACTGCACCCTTTGGCTATGACTTTATCTAAAAAAAAAAATCGCTGTAAAGTCGGTCGCTGTAGGCTGCAAAGTTTATATCACACGCCCCGGCCCAAATGGAGGGACTGAAGAGAGGCTGGCCGAGATATTGTCCATCCGCGACAAACCCGTCAATCCATACGCCAGCCGAAAGGCTGTGAAGGAAGAAGAATCGGAGAAGAAACCAGAGGAGAAACTCGAATTCTTTGTTCACTGGGACCAGTTCAACAAGCGCCTGGACGAGTGGGTATCGGGTGCTCGCGTGGTGCTCAGTCGCGACCTTGAGTGGCCACGACCCAAAGTCGCCGCTCCCAAGAAGGGAGGTGCGAGTACTCCCAAGGCTACACCCAAAGTCCCAGCAAAGGTTCCTCGGTCGAAGAGTCTACTCAAGAAGGCCACAGCTAATGCAGCTCTCACCCCCGCCACCCCCCTAGACAACGCACCATCTCCTGCACCTTCTCTGCAACCTTCTCTGAAGCGTAAAACTCCGCACGACGAACAGGAAACACAGGAGGAGGATCTCATGGAAATGGACGCAGACGCGGATGCGGATGCAGACCCCGACGCGGACGCAGATGCAGACGACGATATGGACGTCGATGGAGAGGGCGACATGGATTCCTTCGAGCTCGCTATCACAGACGTCGTCCCCGAGACCCAGGAGCCACCGCCTGTGGCAGCATTCAGCAAGGACCAGGAGATCGAGAAACTCCGGACATCCGGTTCTATGACTCAGTCTATCTCTGAAATCACTCGCGTAAAGAACCTGAATCGCCTTCAAATAGGAAAACATGAAGTCGAAACCTGGTATTTTAGTCCGTACCCCAAGGAATATGCCCAACTCCCCGTCCTGTACATATGCGAATTCTGCCTATCGTTCTTCCCCTCCCCAATGATGCTTTCGCGCCATCGACAGCGATGTACTATGTTGCACCCTCCGGGAAATGAAATATATCGACACGAAGATTTGTCGTTCTTTGAAATTGACGGGAAGAGACAGTTGACGTGGTGCAGAAACCTGAGCTTGCTATCAAAGTGTTTCCTCGACCAGTGAGTAGTTGCGCACTCGCTTTCTTCACTCCCGTCTGACCTAAACCACCCAGTAAAACGTTGTACTACGATGTCACGCCTTTCCTATACTACATCCTGGTGAGTGGCCTCTGCACCTATCCTGGTAACGCCTCTAAATGTCTACATACAAGGTCCAACGGGATTCGGCTGGGTGTCACATCATTGGCTACTTCTCCAAGGAAAAGGAATCCGCAGACAGCTACAACGTTGCGTGTATTCTGACCCTCCCTCAACACCAACGACACGGCTACGGAAAGCTCCTCATCGAGTTCTCATACGAACTCAGCAAGAAGGAAGGCAAGCTTGGGAGTCCGGAGAAGCCTCTTAGTGATCTAGGTTTGCTCGGCTACCGAGCTTATTGGAGCGAAATCATAGTGGAGTTGCTTCTGCAGTCCGAGGGCGAGATCAGCGTCGATGAGATTGCGCAGAAAACATCTATCACTCATGGGGATGTTATGAACACGTACGTCTTTCCGGTTCTCACCTTCAGAATATGGATTCACGAAGTTTTCGCAACAGGTGTTCCACACTTCAACTATTCAAACACTACAAAGGCCAACACCTTATCGTTCTCAACAACTCTGTCTTGGAGAGACACGAGAAGGTACGAAAGAAGAACCGTCGGCGCATCCACCCGGAAAATTTACGGTGGAAACCTCCTGTATTCACCCGAGATCAGTTACGATTTGGATGGTAGTGTACTTTTGTATGTTTTAGAACCTTTTGTACTTGATAGATAAACCAGATTCCTGGTTCGTATCCACGCGTTACCTTGACGAGTTTAGTATATTTACATTTGAATGTATTTCTTCGTCGGATTGCATGCAGAGATGAGGAGAGAGGCAAAAGGAGATATGAATATGTAATTTGAACAACATCGAGGATATTGTACGTAGGTTTATGCGAGGTTGAAACACAGTTACAAGTATAGAAGTTCAAGTTGCTCACGGAGCAGCAATATCAGCAATTGTTGTATTGGAAGAAAAAATGTGTTGAAGGAAAGTCTTGAGATTTTAGGTACTGGTAAGGGTGTCCGTCCCACTACGACCTACAAGAGGGGGGTCAGTGGATCATCTCGGCCAGGCCTCCATTCCGTTGCTGCCCCTTCTAACATCCTTCGTGGGCAATTGAGGCGAGGACTCGTTCGCCGAAAACGGATTTCTTTGGTTCGAGGCCCCCTGAGGAACGACGCCGGCACCATAGAACGACGGGGGGAGGGCCTGCGATGGAGGGGCTATATGTCGGGCTGCTGCGCCGCCAGACGAAGACGGAGGGGCACTGGAATACGACTGGTATGAGTCCGGCTGCATGGGGACATACATATTCCCGATGTCAGTTCGCCTGTCCACCGAGTCGAAAACGCTTGCAGGGCTATGGGGCGTGTGCTGTTGCGGCGATTGATTGTAAGTCATAGCGTATCGGTTTCCTGTAGTGGTAGAGTTGCTACTATACGCCTGAGGCGGGTTGGAGATTACCGCACCTGTGCCATACAATGCCGCCGTGCTTCCATCTCCACGAGCGGCTGACCGAACATTGGACATCGCAGACTCGCGTCGACTGTTGTCTTCCTCCATGCTTGGGTTGTAGGAGTGTGATAGCTTCGATGGAGGGGGCGGATACCTCGATGAACCCCCGCCACCCCAAGTCGACAACCCTGATGCCGCCGCGAGTTCTGCCTGTTGCTGCAAAAACTCCAGCTGAGGGTAAGGCTGAGCTGCCGCTGCCTTCCCCGACTGTCTCCTCTCCCATTCCTTCATGGCGTCGTCTCGGTTCAGCACCGGCGTCAACGCATTGCGTCCGGCAATGACGTCTTGGTTCATGTGCTGCAGACGAGCAAGGGCAGGAGGAACAGCATCCATCTGGTTGATCGTATTCGCACGAGTCCGTTGGTTAGGATAGTAAGATGAAGATGGGACATTGGGATTCAAGGGAGCGTGGTTCGAGTACCCTCCAGCAGAAGCACTCGTGTTGAGCTGGCCAGACGAGTTTTGATGAGTAAGTCTGTGGTGGGCGACCGAGCTTGAAGATTGATTCCCGCTTCCGTATGGCTGAGCCTGAGGGAATGGATGAGACGATTCCGCTTGCGTCGAGTATGATGAGATCGGAGGTTGTTGTTGCGGTGGCGGTGGAGGCGCCTGGGATTGTTGCTGTTGCTGCTGCTGTTGGGCTTGATTGAGGTACGGGTTCCTAAAGGTATTGGCGGCTTGGCTCTGGGCTTGTGCGGTGTATGTTTGGTGCTGCCTCAAATGCTGTTCATATGACGCTGCGTCTTGGTAGGCCCTGGTCCCTTTCGGTTGTGAGGGTAGAAGTCCGCCGAAAGGCTGCTTCGGATTGGAAGAGCTCGAAGAAGCTGCTGCGGCCGCAGCCGCCTGTTGGCCTTGCGTTAGGTTATCAGGCTAGAAAAGGTCATTAGAAAAGATTTTACCGACGATCTGGTAAGGAGAGAATATTCTCACCACGAAGGGTTTTGTGTATTTTTCCCCAGTAATGAAGGGATGGAGTCTCGCCTGTTGCGGAGTCCACCGCGTGACGGGGTTTAAGTCCAACAAGCCCTGGCAGAAGTTGATGAACGACTCTCTATTGTTCATCTCTGGATCCAAAAAGAGGTGAATGATATTTCGTAAACGCAGTAAAGCACCCTCGTACCCTTTTCTATCTCGTGAGCAGATCTCGAGCCGGACTTGGATTGAGGCATGGGCGCGGTGTTGATAATATCGGGTAAGGCTGTAGCTTTGAAGTATTGCTTTCCAGGCTGCTCGTTGGTCCCATGTTCCCGGGAGTATTGCTCGATGGGCTTCAGTCTGTACTTCTTTTCGGTTTGGCCATTGTGGTGGTTGTAAGTCTCAACCGAATCAAAGAACTGAGCCGTCTGCTTGCCGACGTTCAACATGCTGTTCGGAGGCAGTCTGTCGAGGCATGTTAATGGAGGGTATCGAACGAGGTAAGTTTGATGACGTACCCAAGCATCTCAATGATCCGAGTCAGCTGGTTGTACTCGCTTGTTCCTGGGAACAGTGGGAGCCCAAGGAATAATTCAACTGCAATACAGCCTAGCGACCAGACATCGATGGCCGCGTTGTAGGACATTCCCAATAACACCTCGGGGGAGCGGTAGAACCGCGACTGGATATAAGTGTACACGGTCTGCCGCTCATGACACGCTGACCCAAAATCTATGACTTTGATTTGGGGTGATTGGAGCCTGTAGAAGGTCAGTCAAGTCGGGGGTATTGACCTCGGTCTGCACGTACGTTTTCAGGAGAATATTTTCCGGCTTTAAGTCACAATGAATCAAGCGGGCCTCTTTAAGGACAGTCATGGCATCGAGTAGCTGTGCCATGAAAACCTTCACCAGTTGGGTGCTGAGACCTTGGAATTGATTCTGCTTGATCAATTCGTACAAGTTTGAGGACAGCAACTCGAAGACAAGACATAAGTGATTTCGATGGATGAATGAGTCGCGTAGACGGAGGATATGATGCTCGTCATTTGGATCACATTGCTTATTGAGCTGTCGGATTGGGGTAATGAGCGTTTGCTGTGTTTTCTATATCAGATGCGATGCTCACCAGCTCTAAAATGGTGACCTCCATCATACTCTGATTAAAGTACGCAGGTTTATTCTTGACGACTTTGACCGCCACGATTTCGTGCGTCTTCATGTTCTGACATTTGACCACTTGACCGAAGGTACCCTGTCCGAGGATGTCCAGAATTAGGTATCTGGGATTTCGTTAGCGATCTGGCGTCAATTACAGGAATGATTACGCACTTGTGACCTTCCTCCGTACCCAACCAATCGTTCACATACAAGATATAGTCGTAGTCCTCGTTATCGTAGCCCTCGTTATGAGCAGGCTTGCTTGGTTTGGTGAGAACACGTCTGGGGTTGTGGGCAGACTCGTATCTGAATTGAGGGTTGCAGATGTGGTACGTATCGACCAGATTTGTTGTCAATTGTTGCAGAGGCTACAGATGAGGAGAGTTAGCCTAAGAGGTGCTTGAACGAACGAGCCGATGACGCACCGAGATGTACTTCCCGTCGCCGCCCATCCTCCTTCCTGTCTGTGGAGCATCCAGGCGAGGTTGGATATCGCGCGCATCGCGCACTCTTCGAAAACCCGATGCTCGGCGTCGTGGTGGGGAATCTACCAGCATATTTTGATCCTGAGGATAATAAGGCGATGAGCTGTGGCTCTGATTCATGTAGGACAATGGGGTAGGAGGTTGAGAGACCGAATTCTTCCTGATCGCTACATGGGGAGTCAGATGACTTTGAGATTGTGGCAAACCAGGACTACTCGTGTCCATGGCATAGGATGGTGAATATACGGAACCTGGATGCAATGGTGTTTGCGGCGAGTACGGGGAACTGATTGGAGGCGACATGGACTCGTTCTTGACTTGAGAATGAGATCGACTGTGAGATGAATAACTGGACTGTTGTGGAGGATGTGGTCGCTGATCGGAAGCATAGGGATAGTTCGTATTGTTTGTTGGTGAATACTGCGATGAATGCTGAGGCGAATAAGGGTCAAGAAGAGGCCCAGAATTCGAGGCAGGTGGACCACGCAAGGGAGAACGACCAGACCGTGAGCTAGAAGGAGAAGATGTAAGGATGAGATCTGGCTATAGATATGGAGAAAGGGTAATTACATATCAGAAAATGGATCTGGCGGTGCTGAAGTTGGTGAAGAAAGAGAATTTGGGGGCATCGATGGAGAATGGTAAGCCACACTGGGCGAATAGAATGAGTTCTGGGAGGGCTGCTGCATGGAATGTGAGGCCTCGAGGTCTCCTGGTTGTTGGCGATGACGACGAGCAGCAGCAGCTGTCGACATAGACGCGCTGCGTGCTAGATACGGCGAGGATGCTGAGGATGATGATGGTAAGGAAGAGAAAGGCACTGGAGGATAGGATGGTGCCCAACGGGGAAGCTCAGTGTCTGCGGTATCTGACATGGCGGGACGGTCGTCGTGTAACAAGGCTGAGGAGACTGAAGCACTCTCAAACAATTACTACAGCAACTGACACTACACTCGGCAACTTCGTTTCTCTATTTCACTCAGATAACAAGCAATGTTCAGCCCTTCAATATATCTACAATTCCTTTCTCAATCGCAACGATTCCCTTGATTCCCTGTTCTCCTACGTCGAGTGACAGGAAGACTTGTTTTCCAAGCCGTTTCGCTGTCCAGCATACATGAATTTCAACAAGAATGCATCGCAAAATCACCAGATTTACCTAGCCTTTGTGCCATCGATAATGACACGTCGCTGTCTTTTGTTCGAAATATGCTCGTCGCTGCAGCAGGTGCTCCAGTCTGATCATCTCTTCGGCATCAGCATCACTGTTTTTCGAAGACTGAACTCAACAGCCAGCCAATCAGCACGCTCACAGTCTGTGGAGGCATTGCACAAGCCCAGTCTTTGCATAAGTTTCCTCGAGCCGCAGCCATCGACACGTCTTCTCCTGTCAGTCCAACCCACAGCATATATGAATCGACCAGCCGGGTTATTTGGAGTGCAAACTGTGGGATTGAGGGGTCTGCCGAGCTTATCCGAGCCGTTTCTACGGTGATCATCGCGGAGGCAAGAGGGAGAGCGGCTTGCAAATTAGGATTTGCGATCGCGTTGACGATGACAATGACAGGCTTTGGCCTAGCTTTGGTCCCTGTTTGTCTACCGTTCAACAGTCACACCTTGCTCATTGACCACCATGTCTCAAGTTCCAGTCTCTCCGATAGGCAGTGATGGTGTAGTTCGCTGCCATTGCGATGATTCCGCAAGCAAACTCACGAGCCGCACTCTGCAGAACCCTGGCCGGTGTGTGCAGTAAATTTGAGTCTCGTCTCTTGAATGCTCACCCTTTACGCCCTGAGCAGCGAATTCTATTGTTGCCACCACAACCCCAAGCAATGCGAGTTTTGGCGTTAGTACACTAGCACTTCTTCAACAATTGCTTTGGTGCTAATAATATCTGTCCTGTCACAAAGTCTGGGCAGATAGGCTGCCTTCGGGGCCACAACCATCTCAGTCCCAAAGCCCCCTCAAACGATCCGTAGACTCAGAGGAAGTCGGCACACCATCCAAGCGACCGAGGCCGTCCAATCAGCCAGGTCCATCATCTCACCGAACGCCAGAACAACGTCAACGACGCCTGGAGAACATTGAATATGCTCTCTCGCCAGTGAGGCAATCTCAAGAGTCGTTCCCAACATCGCAGGAATCCCAACCTCCATCCACTCCTACCAGGACGGTGGGATCATTCCAGAGGCCGAAGGAGAATAGGTCGCAGTTCAGAACACCAGTCAAGATCGCAGACTCCGAGTCTGATGAGGAGGGCGATTCATTGACTACGAGTGGCCTATCGACTCTACCACGCTCTGCGCTGAGATCCTCGACCGTTTCTGCTTCCGCTTCCTTCGAGACGCCCTCGCGACCCAGCAAAGGTAAAGAGAGGATGACTTCCCCGAAACCACAGAGTTCGGAGCGCGTGAGTCAACAGTTTCTTGAACCTTGAAAGAAGTCGGGTTGATGTCATCGGTCCTCACAGGCTGGGACAAGCTCTCGCTTTCGCTCGAATCATGCCGAGAGTATCGAACTCACATTTGATGAATACAAATCGCTTGCTCACGAACTCGAGCAAAAGCTGTTCGCCGAGATAAGTAAGAACTCGCGGTATGTATGCATCACTCGAGCCACCGGGATGAATTTGACCATCATTTCTCTTGGCTCCCATCGTATCTAGCTTGCAGGTGAAAATCGAGAGGTATGTCAAACATCCTCACTGACAGGTGTGATGAACTCACAAGGTTGCAACGCTAGTCTGGAAAAGCAACTCGAAGAACTGCACGGCACAGGAGGCTAAATTAGCGACTTCAAACCTTGTCTTCCCATCCTATCTTGAAGCAGAATCAGCCGTTATCGTTACCCTCAATCTGTCTCCTCGGTCATATGTACTTTCTAAACGCGTCTTTCTCGTGCGTGCCCTTGCCTCGTTGTGACTGTACTACTATTACTGCTTATCACCCTCAATATCTTTGCAATATCTAAATTTTCGATCTGCCTTTCCACGGGAGTCGAGGGTTGTGTGGTCGCGTTGAGCCTTCACAGGCCCAACTCCTCTGATTGGTCCGGGGAACCCGTCGTCACTTTCGACCTCGATATCGCATTTGGTACAGTGATCTGACAATTAAACCTATCTGCTGCCGCTCGACGCTGCAAAGCGCGGCAATATCCATCCAGCTGTATGAATTGACAGGTACCACTTCCGCCATCTGTCGTTTTCCGATGATGCTCCACAGGATGTATTGGGCTTCGTTCATATCCTCCAGACTCCAGCTTCGTTCTGTAGCCTGCTGACGCATCACGGGTACCTTTTTCTTTCATTTCTCCTGAGTCGCAGTCTCAGTAGAGCCGGTTGCTTCGAACACTCGGACTCATTCGACACGAGACTGGCAGACAATTGACCCCTCGCTTTCGTTTTGTTTGTGACAGACCTCTCACCCACCTACGCCCGCCAACAGCTCACACATCACTACCTCGAAACACTTTGCAGATGGTACCAAGCGCCTCTGGTCGGGGGTGGGGCCCACTTCCGTTCCCACCAACGTTCCTCACCCCAAGCGTCACCTCTGAGTCCTTGTTTCGCAGTGCCCCAGATCCAATACACATTTCAACTGACGCATTCTCCGAGCAGTTCGCATACTTGCCTCTTGTGAAAGCTGTTTAGTAAGAACTACCCAGCAAGACACGATGCTATGGGACTCCTGGCTTATCGAGAGCGCGGGATGTGCCACTATCGCGCCATCTCATTGTCAGTCCCTGAGTCCCGGGGAGGACCTCAGGTAGCGGGGCTCTGCAGATAGTGGGCGTAATGTCCGAAACGATCACATTAGCTCCTGGAACCGCATGGAGACGGGCGAGCACGCACCTCAAACTGAGTATCGTTTTCTATGGCGTGAGTGAAGTCCGAGAGGTTCTAGTCACACTCTCACGACTTTTGGAGGTGGATGGAGAAGGTCACTCTGTATCCGAGGATCTGCAGTACTTGCAATTGAGTCTGCTCATCAGCCGTACCAACGAGCTCTCAAATGGTGTTGAATGGTGGGAAGGAAGGATAATCATCGATTTACAAGGTCTCAAGAAAACCGTCAAATCCTAAATGAATACTTCCTTCATATCAACAGTCCTTGAGGGCGTTTCATGCCGTACGACTGGGGTTGTGTTCTCAATCATACACAAGGGCGTCTGGCCGAATCTGCCTCCTCCGGCAAGCTTCTGTAGTGGGGCGACGCGATAAAAATCCCTCAAATTCCTTCCCAAATCACTCAGTAAGAAAAGCAGGTTCTTGACCCGAAACTGACCACAGTGGCGATGTGGCGTATCCTACGCATGTGTGTCGATCATTGGCTACATAGCCGCTCTCCCCCTCAGCTCTAAAATTTAATTCTCATTGCTACGTTCCTGTCCGACTCTCGGACACTCCCTCCGATTTTTATTGACTCCAGAGAACGCGCCTATAACATGTAAACGTCAAAAAAAACCTCGGGTACGGGACCGAACGCAAAATTAGCCTCGCACTCCTCGTGGAAAAACCCTAACGGGAGCTCAAAGTCGCGTGAACCAAGTCTAATCCGCTGCTTTTCCATCAACAACGAATTTTTCTCATCGACCACAAGCCCTGATCCTGAGCAAGGTCAAAAGAACCCGAGTCCGTGGAAAGAACCATCCGTGAATGAGCCATGGAATGGGACTCTCCGTACCTCATTTATTAGCCACAGAAGCCAGGGGACCCAATGGTTTTTCGATCACATTTGACTTGATTCCCTTATTCTGTATCTTTTTCCTTGCACCATCGTTTTGGACGAAATCCGACTCGGCTCTTCTGTCCTATACTGTCATTTAGGGAACTGTGTGTCGGCTGAGACGACGGGTACAGTTGGAATATGGGTTGTAGTTCAGCTCAACTTACGATCGCGTCCCTTCGGCACGACGGAGTATCAGGTCGTTTATTTCTCGGAACATTCCAGCCAACGAGCGGACGGAGCTAGTCTGACTACCGAGTGAGCACCTGAGCTCACTAGACTCGTGGATAGTAGTGAATTTTGTGGTTCTTGCACGGACCGATTCCTCTCTGTCCTGTTCAGTCGTCGGGCCCCGAATTCCTGGACCATCGACTCCTTCAATTGACCGTTCCCTTGGCCGTCCAAGCAGGGATCAAAAACCGAATCCTTGGCTGCGGTCGACATAACTGGCATCCCCTCGGCATGGACCTAGCAAAAGAGACTCGACGACCGAAGAACTGCGTCACAGGAGAAGACTCTATTGGTATAAAGCCTCCGAAGCCACTTAGTGACGGGAGGCTTAAGATTTTCCCCACAAGTGTACAATACATGTATTGACAAGTTGTCGAAGAGGTTCATGTTGACAAGTACACGGACAGGTACAAGATCGAGAAGATGGTTAAATAAATGGTGGTATGATGCGAGGGGATGAACGTGTGGTAGAAGGCAGAGTATAGGTCCGATGAGTAGTGGGGGTGGCAATTGTTGTATGTCGAAGCGTTGCATTGGAGAGGCAAATGCCAAAAGAAAAACAATAAGCGACACCAATTCTTCTAAGAGGGATACAATTGAGGAAAAGATCAGCTCTCGTCCAGGAAAACAGTTACACAAGAGGTCCAATAAAGGAGAGCTTTAAATCATGGTGTTAGATACTTGTCGATGGTAACGAGCCTAGCAAAACAGTCTCCTCCACCACATGACCAAACGGTTCCACCAGCCACCGTCCCAGCCGTCGGTCCTTTGCTTTCGACTCAACCGGATAGTGCCGGTGCCCACATTGATATCCTTATCCTCGTCGACTCCCTCTTCGATGTCAAGTGATCGGGACCGCGAGGAGGTAGGAAAGCAAGGTAGCGATCTCCTCGTGATATGCGGAGGAAATAAGAAAACGAGGGACGCATACTCCGGATTGGTTAAGTTGGCTGGTGAGGTCCATATCCTCATATATTCCTCCTCTTCATCGAACACAGGATGTGTGGATACCATGGGCAGTTCCTGTTGCGGTGGGGTTGATGGCTCCTCGTCCGAGGTAAGAGTGGATGGGTTAGAAGAAGAGCTTCCCATGGACCGCGACAAGCCGGGGGTGTCCAGGAATGGATCGCTAGGTGCACGCGATCGTTTGGGGCGTGCAACAGCAACCTGGTCCCCAGAGTGCCCACTAAGAAGAGGCTGGGAATTGGAGCGCGTATGTTCATTGTTAAAATCCGGATCAGGGTCATCCCCAGTAAAGGCAGATATACGCCTTGTTACAGGAACCTCCTCGAACCCGAGAACCTGTCCAATAAGGTAAAATTTCGCCTTTCCTGGCATGAGAAAGAAAATAATTATTACTCACCCCCTTCAGGACGTCAATGGCTTCAAGCATGAAGTCCTTTCCACTAATAGAACGGATAGTGGACGGAGAAAATTTGCTTAGCCAATTTTGTAAAGTTTAGCCTTAAACCATGTTGCACTCACGCTGCCTCCTTGAACACAGCATCGTCGAATACCCATTCTATTCTATTTCTGCCGGCACCCCCAGCATTTTCCGGAAGAACCTGTAAGCGCATGATAGCCCAAACTAGCAGAGAAGAGACAGAGATACCGCGAAGTCCGAATCAATTTCAAAGACAGAAGAGAAAACAAAGATAACACTCACGGGATTGGAAGAACGGCTGGGGACCTGGCATGCCCATGGTGCACCAGCTTCTCAGGAAACGCTCGAAACGTTCATACCGTTCCTTCATGGCGGCAGGGCCAATGGGATCGGACCTTGCATGAGGTGTCAAAGAGCCACCGGGTTGCGTGGCGCTCAGGTGAGCTTTGAACTCTGCAACTCGTCTTGCATTGACTGAACGGTGGTACGCAGATCTTATGGAGGCTTGCAAGCGAGAATACGGAGCTCGCTGTGAGGGAGATAGGTTCGCCATTGTCTTCGTCATGTGTCTGCCTGCTTCTTCGTCCTGATGAAAGTACCTATAAATAACAGCGTTGAGAATTACTCTGGAAGGATTGTGGCGCTGGTGGTATGCTCACCATGACCTGCAATACTCTGAGAATTTCTCTAGATCACTCTTCGCCACTCCTACGGGTGTCTGTGACCGATTTCGCCCACCTGGGGTCGGACTTCGACGTCCATTACGGCTCGCTCTGGATCTACCAGGGGATGTAGGAGGAGAAGCAGATCGAATCAACGACCTGGGGCTATTTGGAGGCGATAGAGAAGTAGCTGAAGGAAGGTCGTAGAGGAGGGTAGGTGACTGCGGAGTGAACGACGATGTACTGTTGAACGATGTAGACTCAAATTGAAGGGGGGCTGGCGTCTGACGAGATCGAGAGGTTTCGAGACGGTATGACATGAAATTGTTAAGATTTCCCTTGATCCGAATAAGTTGAACGATAGTGATGCTTGAGCTGAATCAGTATAGGATGTAGGATGGATGAATTGTTAGAGCTGAAAGAGAGTGGTTCCGTAGAGCTGGTTCATCCACGGACCGAGCAGAAGGACAGATCACGGAAAGAATGATTCTCGTCGTCGTCGACGGCAGAGCTGAGGGACAACGGGGAGAGCTGTACGTCGTCAGTAGCTGTCTCGGTGTTGCTAGTGGTACGAGCACAAGGGTCGCTTGGCTGGCACGATGGGCTCGCTGCCGCCGCCGCCTTGCTCGGGCCACTCAGCAACCGTACGTAATGTGATTTGATGTGCCAGATTTCCAATCTCCCGCCACCAGCACCCTGCACACAAACGTACATTCCTTGGCCTCCCCGAACTACTTACTTCAGTCAGAGCGCCGGCAGCCTGGTCGGGACAGTACATACAGATGTTTCAGGCTTCTTGTACCTTCCTGAGGACATCTTGGCACTTTTGTCGTGTCTTTCGCAACCGGGATTGAATAGACCAAGACGATACTTCAAATGCTTGGGCCGATAAAGTACTCCCACTTTACACCCCGAGTTTCAAATCCCTGAGTACGAATCATCTCAATCAATACGGCAACGGGCTCGGAAAAACCGCCTTCTCACCTTGCTTCGAGGGTGACAACACATGCTACATTGCTCCGTTATAATTTGATAGTGATCACAACACCCCAACTTCCAACGGTATGTAGGAGAGTATGTAGGGAGCTCGATGCATACAAAGTCGCAAACCTACGTAGTAACCTATGTACACTAGTCTTTCATTCTGTGGACCGCGTCCGCCCAATAGTAATCGACGCCGAAGAGGGAGCGCGTCTCTACATGCCAATAATCCGTGATTGTTCTAAGCACCAGTCCAATAACCCCACCCTTGCCTAAAGTCGCCAACAAGGCGAGTGTCATACTCTTGAACACATGGGTGCCTAACAACTACCCTCGAGCGGGGCCGTAGAGTAGGGACGACTTCCACAATGACACTAAAATGGTGCGCAGTCAATTCATCCACTCGGATGCACGGGACCGGTCAACCTCATTGATCACCTACAGCCTTGCGTTGGTTTACTGTTTTGGCCATGAAGGAGAGAGCCCATAGATCAGGGGAAGGGTGCTATGATCTCATGAGCGAGTCTGACATCTGCGATAAAGAAAGTGATGGGTGGCTGATAAATGCCGTGGAGGTAGAGAAGATCGTAGGTCAGGTTGTTCAAAAAAGAGGGTAGCCTGGTTGTCGGCCCTAATTTTGACAAAGCCGAAGTATGAGTACACCGTCGTTGAAGGAAAATGCCGACTACCCTTCTGAGCGGGTCTTCTTCGTTGTCAAAGGGCAATAGAAGTGTGTGGGGGGAAAACAGGGCAAATACATACGTAGATCATGTTCCCAAGGGGTTAGCATGTTTCTCGAGAACGCCGCGGCTTTCCCCGCCAACAACCGTTGATGGAGAATCTAAAAAAGACTTGGACATATCAAAACATTCCAAAGAATCTGATGCAAGAACGGACTCGACATTTGCGGCTAGATATGCAGGTTCAGCGACCACCGACACTGCTGAATGTCATCGTTACTTACGTTGAACGAGAGGGTAGACGCAATCGGGAATAAAAGGGAAACATAGGCTGGACATGTCGTTCGACGGGACGATCAAAGCAGTCAGGATATGGTCACGGACACAGGTAGACCAATTGATTGGAGATAGCCATGTGCGTGCTAAAATGCCACCGGAGGGAGGCAATTCTTGAACGGATATGTCAATTGACCTCCCAAATGACGTGCGCATTTCGTCAAAGAGGATAGAGCTGGAGGACCAGGCACGTAGGAAAAGCAAACCAATGGTCCAAAGTGGCTTGTTAAGCCAATCAGGGAAGGAGAAAAGCAACAAATCAGCAAGCAGAATGGCCGAGTGGTTACTAGGCAGGCGAAAGCGTTAATGTAAACCAGGAAGGTAGTTCATACAGCGTCGAAACAGATCTGTTACGGAATGAAGGAGTCAGCAGGGGCGACAGACATTGAACGCTATTGAACGGTGCCGCTTCCGGCAAACAAATGGGACGGGAGAAAGCGAAAACGAGGACCAATGAGAGAGAGATCAGAAGAATCGCATGGCTGGTCGAAGGGTGAGAGCAGGGAACACATAAACGGGCAATCGGGAGACTGTAGAGAGTCCGGGGCGAGATGGAAGGCGCGAACCGAGAGAACTGATAGAGTTGGTTGAAGGAGAACAGGATTACACTGGGAAAATCGAGCAGAAATGGGAGAAAGAGCGTGTAAAAAGAGAGGGAAAATATGTCGAAAAATATGTCGAAATCTATGCGGAAAAGGAAAACATTAGTCAAGTATATAAAGAAAAGCGTTAAATTGATGGGTTGCTTAATGGCCAACTGGGCATCGGCAACCCCCGAACGTGTCCGATCAAACCTCATTGAGATCCCCAGACCAGCTAGCCCTGTTTCTCGCTGGGTCTTTACCGACCTCCTTCATCCTCGTCCCTCATTCCACAGGTTGCCCATGGACTACCACCATCACAGAATTTACCCTCCAACGGATATCGACACTCAGTTCGATGTGGGTCCCAGTTTCTTCTCTTTTGTCCCCATTTTACTCATCTGGCACCGCGTTTCGATCAGCAGGACCGTTCCTACGACCTCTTTCCTCAGTCCAACCCAAATTCAAGCTCTTACCCTCCCTCTCGTTTCAGAAATGACTCCAATCCTTCACAATACCCAACAATGAACGGCGATACCCACATGTATTCCCCTACATCCTTCAGTGACTCAGTCTCGTCGTTGGGCGGCGTGCCCTACGACATGGTCCATAGTTTGCCTTCGTCGTACGGCAGCGGCAAGGTCTCCCCACTCACTCCAAGCGATTCTGTTCCCTCCATGCCTCCTCCATTCAACAATAAAGAATTCACCTCTTCGCGTTATCCTGACTTTGCCGGGGATCGTCAATCGTTTCCAGGTTCAGAGATGCAGGAGGACTTCGCTATGGGCAACGTGTCCAACGGAATGTCTTTCCCCCCAGCTGCCTTGCAGCAATTTACCGATAGCCTCGGACGCTTTCAGCCCGGTCATGCCAACAACTCCAACGGTATCTCTCAAAACCACGACCTGTTGCGTGGGCTGCCATCCACGAATGGCCACAGTGGTTATCGTGCAGATGGGCCCAGTTTTGATAGGATACCACCATACATTCCCAGTCCTCATAGCGACCTCTCACTTCGGATGGCACCCGTTGATGAAGAGTTGGCGCGTGTTCAAGGTCTTCGCAACCCGTCTATAATGGGTACTTCCAGTGATCTCCAGACTTTCATTCGGTCAGATCATAGATCCAGGTTGCTGCTTACAACATCGTGACTAACAATTCAATCCCCAGGCCGTTCTTGGATCAGTATGTCCGAACGCCGAACCGCCTAGCGTTTGGCGAAAGAACTGTGATCGTCATGTCAAGTAAGGTGGCCCAAAAATCATACGGTACAGAGAAGCGGTATGTCTTGTAGTCACAATTTTGCTTCCCATATCATCTTGACATTCGGTCTGATTTTTTTAAAGCTTCCTATGCCCGCCCCCAACAGCTATCATGATTGGAAACTCCTGGTGGGGTGATGTCGTTCGTCGTGGGGAGGACCCGAAGCTTTGTCCTCCACATGTCATCGTCTCCATATCAGGGGAACCAGCACCGCAAGAAGGTTCCATCGATTGGACCAGTTCATCAGGGAAGCCGTTTGATATCAGCGACCCACCTACAGGAACGACATATATTGGTCGTTGTGTCGGAAAACAGCTATTCATCTCTGACGTCGACGAGAAGAAGAAGAAGGTCGAGGCCTTGGTCAAAATAAGTGCCGCTGGGTCAGACGATGAACCAGAGCGGGTCATTGGGGTTTTCCCGAGTCGTCCCATCAAAGTCATCAGTAAGCCTAGCAAAAAGAGGCAGAGTGCAAAGAATTTGGAGCGTAGGTTCTATTTCCCCCGTCAGCCTTCCGTAACTAATAACTATTGTTGTTCAGTTTGCATTAATCATGGTTCAACGATATCCCTTTTCCACCGCCTACGATCCCAAACAGTTTCAACCAAATATCTCTGCGTCTCTGGATCGGGCTCTTCTTTCAAGGGGTCTGATGGTGCCCCCCTCATGGGCCTTGATCAGCGCACGAGGGCAACCACTCCTTCATTCATCGCTCGTACCGCTAGTTGGGGTCAGTAGTTTCCTACTTTATTTACTTGCAAAGGAAACTCATATCGCCCGGCTGCGTAGATCCGTTCGTTATGTACATTGTTGACGTCAATAAACCTCCCGGTGGATTAGACGCTCCCCCACCACCTCCTCCCCAGCCCGACTATCCCTCGCCGCCACCGAATGCGATCCCTTTCACCAACAACGGGTCCCCAATACCCATATACTACAACCAGACTGTCGTTCTGCAGTGCCTCACCTCTGGCGTTGTTAGCCCGGTCCTCATCATACGAAAAGTGGACCATCAAACGACAGTAGTCGGTGGAGGACTACAGGAAGGCGCCAAAGGCGTAGCTGACCACTTCTGCGCCCCGGGAGAAGTATGCGGTGATCCCGTATCACAACTCCACAAGGTGGCATTCGAAGTTTACGACGGTAACAAGGCAATTCCAGAACCCGGAACGCCTGGAGTTACCGGTGCCTTCTTATCGTGCATGGGCGAAAAGGTGAACACCTACCGTCCGGTAGATGGCCGGCAATGGAACGTCGGCGGAAGTCATGGTTCAGGGTCGCCCGGTTTACCAAGCTCGCCGATCTCATCTACGCCAGTGTCATCCACTAGTGAATACTTCGGGCTCGATGGCCCAGACTCTCCGACATCGGAGTTCCTTAGCAACGATGGCGGCAGGGTTAGGAAGAAACGATCTACTTCCAGTGCCGGCGGTATGGGCAAGACGGTTCAGAAAGGTCGTCGTCGTCCGAGCTCGGCAGGATCGGTAACTTCGGGTCGACGAGGTTCTTCGAGTGACTCCGGTGCCTCTTCGGGTGCCCTTTGGCAAGTGGATATCGGAGAGACCAGCGTCTGGACTATTGTCGGTACAGGTAAGTTAGCATTGACTTCTTCCATTGAATTGAGCCCTTAGGTTCCTATCATTCCACAGACCAAGTCCGATATAATTTCTATGTACCCCCCGTCCTTTACGACAACCAGCACGCCCCTCAGACAGGGTCGTTCCCCATACCGTCGAAGCCCGTGACACCATTCCCTGGTGTCGTAAAATACCTTCCTCCAGATCGCGCAGCAGAAGCGCCTAAATCCAACTGCGCGTCCTCGAGGGCGGTTCTAGCGAAACCCAATCCTCATGCCTCAAAAATGCTGACGGTATACGGAGAGAATTTCTCCAAGTCGGACCCTGTCACCGTCTTCTTTGGCTCTGATCCTTCACCATTCGTGGAGGTGAGGTGTACGGAGGTGCTGGGATGTCTACCACCCGAATCCCAGAGCCCGAGCCGACGACCTATCGTGCTCGTCAGACCAGACGGCGTTGTATTTCCGTCCAACGTTATGTATCCATCTTAGTGGACTCAGACTTGTTTTCCCAGTCGATTTTGATATTAGTCTATACCTTTCTGCGCCTGCTTCGCTTTGCTATCCTGGCCTCTGTCTGCAATACTATCTCGTCTGTTTATCTAGTAGGTCCTCTTGGTTAGCCTGTATACGTACTATATGGACTTGTGGAATCGGATATTTTCCTCCTGTTGTCGCCTTGTCTCTCGTCTGCGTTCTGCTTATGGTAGTAGTCTATTATGCACACCCCCCCCCTGGCAATTGTACTGGTTTCTTCTCCGACTATCTGTGCTTGAGCACTTATTTTTTGCAGGCACCCCATATATGACCAACCCTCTCACCCAGATTACAAACATGCCCTTCCCCTCCACTTCGAATTATGCGTGGCACAAGGTTGACGTGGGAGATCGACTATCTCGTTCGACTCCGTCGCGCCAGGACGAGGGTCAAGAGGTCTATTTTCCAGGTTTAGAATCGAGGTTTACAGGCCTGTGGGTCGCATGGCTACGATATCGCAACGGGTGGCGTGAGCTGGGACGGAGTCGCGGTGATCCATGAACAGGTCATACTAGGTCATACTCCCGATAACCCTTCCGAGTCTACATCCTCCCAAGCCCTGTCTAACCCCCCGGGCCAGGCACGCGTCATTCTTCCCCAGTCATACATCACCAGTTTCGCGATGCAAACCTGCAGCCTGTCAGATCCCCATGTCAAGTTTCTCTCGGTGTTGTACGCTAGTGCGATTATTGAACTTCTGCTGTATCAACTCTAAGGTGCTTCCGACTCGGGATGCCGCAATCGACTGAATAGGGTGTGTTAACCAGTGACGACCAACACTGATAGAACACCAGCTTATTTGCAATCTTACGGTAGAGTACATCTTATGATCTCTACTACCTGCAAAGTACACTTGGAGACCCTTGGTCAGCATTCCGTGGTCTATCATTCTATCATTCTGTTGATCTATTTTGGCTTGAAACGGGCCCCTTTCAGATAGATCTCGCGGGGGTAGACGGAGTCCGCCGTATTTGCAAAGGACATTTTTGACATATCAGGAAGGAATATTTTCGAACTTTTGCTCACATCCTCGCCATACGGATGCGCTTGCATGGATCGAAGGCTTCGGGACTTTTTTTGGGTCTCCACATGAACCGACAAGTCAAAGGCTAAGCCGCGTGCGCTGCCCTCAATATTAATGGAGAAAATCTGTGTCCAATCTTTTGCGGGGATCGTCTGAGGACTATTTGGGGCACGGAGGACAATCTCGGCTCCTTTACAGTATTTTAGGCCCATCTGACAGAGTTCACGTTGGGCCTTAATACATCATGTGAAGCTCGTCAATCTCTACCTTGTTGTTGAGTCTACACGGATCTTCGTTGACAGCGATAAAATGATTCGACCCAGGCTCGAACTGGGGACCTTCTGTGTGTTAGACAGATGCGATAACCAACTACGCCATCGAACCGTTGTTCGAAGGTAGCATACAGTCAGATCATATTACCCCGTCACGGTAAAGCAACTTGACTATTGGATAAAAACATCATTGACATCAACAGGCCCAGCGCTTCTCAAAACACCTCCTCCCGGCATATAAATCTCGCTTCCCACGGAGGTAGCACCAGTCCCATGTCTCGGCACTGCCATTGGGGTCAGGACCTCCCAGCTATCCCTCACCGTATCGTACACCTCCGTGTTGTTATAGACGCCTGTCGGGCCAAGCAATGCTGTAGACCCTTCTCCTCCGAATGTAAATATCTTGCCCCCAATTGCAGCGGCAGCTAGCCCACCTCTTGGTGTAGGCATTCTGCTCTTCTCCACCCACTTCTTCTCCCGGGTCGCGAGGTTCATAGCAAACACTGTGCCTCGGACGTTATCCTGCCCTCTTATTCTCCCGCCTACGACATAGAATGTTTTCTCGATCACAGCTCCCCCAACGTGGTCCCTTCCTTCAGGTAGGTCCGGCAACTGACTCCATTGTTTGGTGCGTGTATCGTACACCAAACCGGTAGCAACGGTATCCTGTGTTGCGTCCAGCAGGTTCAGTGTCCTCAAACCGCCCGCAAGGAAGACGCTGCTACCCCACACTCCTACTGCAGAAGCCCCGCGCTCTTCGCCCTCAGGCATGGAGGGAAGCTCTGTCCAGGTGTCGTCCCGGGGGCAATATTCAAAGCTTCGTCCAGTACGCTCCCAAACCCCTTCGTCCCCGTTCATGCCCCCGAGGACGTATAGTTTGCCGTTCAGAGATGCTATGTTGCAGTGGCTCATAGGGATAGGGAGATCTGCGATTCGACGCCAGATTGATTCAGTGGTGTTGAAGGCCTCACCAAGCGTGGCGGTTGGGGGGAAAGGGACATCCGGGGGAGGGGGAGAAATACCTCCGATGAGATAGACGGTATCACCAATCGAGGTAACACAGTGTTCCTGGCGAGGACCAGAAGCTATGGGGGTTGAATTACGCCATGTCCCGGAGCAGAGGGCGGAGGGGGCAGCGAGAAGAAGCAAAAACGAGAGCAAGCGAGTGTGCATGGCGGAACACCTCAGATACGGGGCCGACTTCGACTTTCGTTGCGTTGAGCTGCAGACAGAAACAATCGCTCTTTTAAGTAGAGCCTTGGTGCCGGTGAGCTTACGTATCAGTATACTAGAAGGCAGTTTCACTCGGCTAGCACGCCACAGCCCTTCGGTGGTGAGTGGATGATTCTCTTAGGGACGAGCCAGATTAATACGTCCTCGCAACTGCGAATAATCAACGGTAAGCACATTAAAAAGTATAGGCTTATTCAACGTTCCCAGCATGCTGTAGACCTTCGGTGGTGGGTGGATGAATCCTTGAGGGACTTGGAATATTATCTGTCGTGTGTGACAATTATCCCGAGCCGGCTTCCCCGCCGCTACGCGTGAGGTAGAAAAGCAACACGGTCATACTTAGCTACGTCGGTGGGTCTGAGTAATTGAGGGAGAGAAACGTACCTGAATAGACTGTGATCATCGAGAATAGGTCAGAAGAGTGGATGCCGAGGGTGCTACGAGTACCTGAAGCTTGGAGCCGTGAGCCCAACATTACTATTATTGAAGTGTAGCGGTCATTTGTTCACTCACATATCTGTAGTTCAGTACAGATCACGGACTTTTCCACCAAAGATCCTTCCTGTAAGCGTGAAACTGAACTCCCCAAATTGAAACTGCAATGAGTAGAAACTGGTAAAGGAGGTTCAGTTACATAAGCCGACATGACGCGCTTCAGCCAACCTCACCCATCTTCGGCAGAGACGACCATGTCGAACCTCACAAACGCGTCGTCCTCAATACCTGGGCTTCTCTGGTCTTATTATATCGATAATTTATGGAATTATAATTCAGGTTCTGCTGTCGCGAGGATAGGCAAGTCTCTATCTCTTCGTTCATTGGCTCTCGAGCAATAGCTAAGGGTTCTCCTCTATAGCCTCGACATTTCGAATTTTAGCTCTCGTTCTCATATTGCCTATTCTTATTTTGACGCTGCTGGTGCGCGACTCGGACACTGTCTGGATTGAATCATCTAAAGCAATTCTGTTCTCCCAAGGACATTTCATCATACGTGATCGCTCGTACCCTGGGAGTCATTGACGATGTCAAGGCGTCGACGAGTGACAAGAAAACTGTGCACGCCGTCCATGACCCACCGAGTATCATTATCAACTCCCCAAAACCCGATCAAGTCATCACACCCCTCAATACAGCCCAGTCCGATGGCTCGACCCGCTTATCAGTCACCCCAGAACCCGCGAGAAGTCCAGACGCGTTACCACTAGAGTATTTCACCTCTGAAGAAAACAACTTCAAGCTGTCGGGTTTCGATGTGTTCTCGCCTGCACCCTCACAACCTCCATCACCCACGATCAGTCGGCAGCAGCTCCCAGCAGACTTCCTGATGACCAGCGTAAACGAACACTCGGAAGACGGAATTCACATCAAAAGGCGGAAGCGGAGAGAATCCAAGTGAGGGGTGTTTCACGATTATCGGGTGCCCAAGGGCGGAGTCATTACATGGGAGAGAAACGAACTGCGGATTGCGGGTACAATGTTATGTTACTAGGTGCCATTAGAAACGCGGTGTACGTCTAAAGTGTTGCAAAAATTTCTTCGATTTCCCAAGCACCGGTCCAGTATTTGATTTGGCATTTTAGCTTTTCCCCGTCACGAGCTATCCGTTTATGCAGACCTCCGAACGTTCTGCAGAGGGCCAAATCTTGGCTGTATTGTGATTGGACAGATATCAGTCGGTGTCTTTTGGAGGATGAGAGCGAGAGCGAACGGACCTTCTTAGGCGGAGAACGGGGCAGAAGTCGTTGGAACCATCGCCGACATAAACGATACGGTCGTACGCGGGTGTGTGCTTCGCGAGGAACGCGTGAAGTTCTTGACCTGCGAAGTCCTTCGTCAGTGATTGCGAAGGAACAGGAATATATTTTGTCCACCTTTACACATATTGGCGCTGCAGCCAACTTCACAATGATGTTGAGGCCCTTCGGGGTCAACTCTACGCCTCAAATTGAGGAGACCCGATTCCTCCCATTGCGCAGGGTTAGTGATGATCTCGTCAAACAGTGTCTCGAGCTTCTTTTCCTGTTGAAAGAATGAGCGAATGGGAGATGAGAACGTTGATCGTGAGAGCCTAACCTTGAGAATCACGTCGATAAAGACTGAGTTTGCGTTCGAAAGACAGAGGAAGGTCGTCCTCCCGCCTGCTTTTAAGTTGCTGACAGCGCGTCGCATTGCGGGATGCTGCATGGCCAATAGTCAGTTCCAATTTTCTGGGTGTCGATCGTGTATAACGCACGTAGGGTATGCTTCTCAGTGCACCTTCGATGTCTTCTCGCTTGATGCCCTTTCCATGGCCTTCACGCAACGACTGAGCTCTTCAAAGCTATTGTTGGTGAGAAGCCTGAGTAGAGACCTCGAGAGCCTTACACAAGATCGGTCCATTGGACTTTATCCTCTTGATCCTCCATCTTGCGGCGAATTTCTGGTGCTAAAACTTCGAAAATCCATCGGTCAGTGTCTTGATCGACCATGGACCTGAGTGCATCGTTAAAACATGCTCGATCCAAATGGAGGTGAAGACTTTACCAGTCAAAGTCGAAGACGACGAGTTGCTTTTCTACGGGGGCCATTAGAGAAAACAGATAGAGTGGTGAAAACGTTGAAGCTTGAGGGTTCGTTGACGATAAACTGTTGAAGGAAATTTTTACTATGATCGTAGAATGAAATGCCTCAGACTTATGTATGACTATATGACTCAGGGTCCCTGGGATCCCCCGTGTACCACCGTCCCGGACGGAAATCGGACTTTCTCGTGCCACACTTTCTCTGTAGGTAGAAAGTGGGGCACCCCGCCTTTTGGGGACGAATCATGTTGAGCCTGTCAGTCAGTGATAGTATTCACGTCGAAAACACGGATAGTAAGTAGAACAAATGATGTACACAAATTCAGTAGACTGTAGTGGTTGTCAGTACGCCATCCCACATTTTGCTGTCGTTTGACGGTAATTCAACTGTTGCTGGTACAATCAGAAGAAAATGTCGTATAATTGCAACACTCTGCACTCGAAGTGAGATGAATAGCGAGTGTACATGGTGGGGCAAGGAAACTAAGGCAGGGAAACATGGAAGTAAATGAAACTTCCTAGTTTGTGACCGCGTGTGACGTGACGGCTCAAGCGTTCCTATGCGCGCCTATTACGCGCTTAGCTAACGAGCGAGCGCGATGAACTCTGCCATATGCCTCCTTTAGTCTGTACAGCCAAGGCATCGTACAAAAAACTTCCAGGAGTTCTCGAGCTCAGTGATACTCACCTACAATGGACTCAAGACGGCAAAAACTTTCCTCTGCTCAAACTTCCACGCTCTGAAGCGAAAGGTGAGTCATGTTCTATTATCTTTTTACTTTGTCTCTCAACTTGTGCGGGTTACTAGGCTTATTTTGCAGCAAGGAGGGCGCACCTCAAGTTAGGTTGAAGCTGAGTCTGGTAGGAGATGAGAATGGTCACAATTTCACGTTTGTTTCGCCACCACCCATCGCGTATCAAGAACGGGACAAATTCAAGTCAGAACTAGCAGCCAGTATCACCAACAACCGCGTCTCGACAGACGGTACTCAACCTTCAACGCCTACTCAGAGCTCTTTGGCGACTCCAACACCTGTAGCAGCACCCTCAAGAGCCTCAACTTCGAGAGCTGCCTCGGTCTCCGCTGACTCGAGAGCTACGCCCATAATACCGGGCAGTGACCCCGCCGCAGATTTTCGTCTGAGGAAGAACGTGTTGTTAACTAATCCGGATCTTGCTGCTCTACATCGGGAACTTGTAATCGGAGGTCACATAACTGAGACTGAGTTTTGGGAAGGGAGAGAGGTGCGTCTTCATCCCATGTAGCTTTGACTCATCAGCCTGACTCACCCTTTGTATAGCACCTCCTTCTTGCCCAGGTCGCGTCAGAAGCCCAGAAGAAAGGGAAACCCGGTCAAATAGTCGACCCTCGTCCCGAAACTATAGAGGGCGGCGAGACCAAGATTCGAATAACTCCACAACTAATTCGCGACATTTTCGACGAATACCCGGTGGTTGAGAAGGCATACAGCGACAATGTCCCCAGCAAGGTAAACACACTCCGTCTACGACTCGTGTTCAACAGCGATTTGTAACATGTAACTTTTGCAATGAAGCTCTCTGAGGCAGAGTTTTGGACGCGGTACTTTCAATCTAAGCTTTTCAATGCGCATCGCGCGTCCATACGTTCTTCTGCCGCGCAACACGTCGTCAAAGAGGACCCAATCTTTGACCAGTATCTGGAGAAGGACGATGATGGTTCGTGTTCACTCGTTGCCGCATGAATTCCATCAGCCGACCAATTTTCCTTTCGCAGACCTGGAACCACGAAAACGCAGAGATATTGATATTGATCTATACGTCGCTTTGGGTGCTACGAACGAAGACCACGGAGAGGTAAAAGTTCCTGGCCCCTCGGTGTTCTTTGAAACATGGTTCTAACATACCATCTACAGACGGGAAATGAGAAGGACATCACCATGCAGGCAGGAAGACAGAAAGGAGCGTTGCCTTTGATTCGTAAATTCAACGAACACTCGGAACGACTTCTCAATACTGCATTGTGAGCGTGCTCAAGGAATGTTCCGTACCTAAAATTGACTCTCATTGTTAGAGGTGAGGGACCCGCGGCGAAACGGCGGCGAGTTGAGCCCGAGGCACGTCCTTGTCTTCCCCCTAATTCTTGTCCATACGGACGAATAACTCAATGTGGTCAACAGGAGCAGTATCAGGACATCGAAATTGAAGATTTAAATGATCCCGAGTCTTCGTCAGGAATTGTCCTGGAAATGCAGGACAGACAGAGGTACTTCGAGGGGCGTATGACAGGTACTTCCTCCGATGAGACTGTTGAAGTGAGCTTTTTCTGTTTCCATCTTTTCACACCAATTCCGACGACATCCTGCTTACAGAAAGTCGATATACGGGCTGTCATACGACACATCTCGGTGGATCTTAAGCAGTGGGACTCGGGACTTGCAGAGGTACGGCCTGAATACGGCCACTGGGAAGGGGGATCGTGCTGACTTCTGAGAATCTTACAGCTTACTATACCCCGCGAATCGGGGGATCATGCGCTGTTGTCAATGACGAGGAATGTTGCAGCCCGTTTGGATGTCAAGTCAAGGAAGAGTATGTTTCGTCACCATATATCTCCTCTCCGTACCCTAATAATCAATTCCTCTTATCGCAGATGATATACCAGAAGGACTTTTCGTGCAAATGACAACATGCCAAAGCGCCGCAAACGAGTTTCTCCGGCAATACTGGAATGCGACGTATCCTTCTATGAACGATACACAAACTTTGTCCCTCGCCACACCGGCCCAAAGAGCGACGAAGGCTGCAAAGATGATCGGATATCTCTCAAAAACGCGGGAGAAGGTCGATGCGATTGCCCACGCCGCCCAACAGCAGGACATTCATCCTCAACGTATTCTTGTCGTGCGTAATCAACTGCTCCTTGCCTCTGATACCTACTGATACCGTTTTATCCAATAGGCCATGGAACCTTTACTCAACGCTGTAGAGAGAGCTTTACAGTTCCACCGCAACAAAAAGGGTCCTCGGACTTAATTACAAGTCTTCGATGAACCAGTCCACTAGTAGTATGCATGCATAGTCTATCTCATATACTGTATAACTTCGCATAGTACCGTCTGTATAACTAGATGAATATTACTGAGTATTGTAAGGTTGAGTCTTCAACCGCGATTCTGAAGAGGTGGTGCATTCATATGTTGTGAACATCACAAGGAGGTGTAGCGCGAGAGCGTAGAAGATGAAGAAGGTACGGGCCCGGCGATTGCCTAGAATGGACCTCGTGAGCACTAATACACCCCGCTCGACGGGATTAAGGTTTTGAATTGCACGCGAGGCTTCCTATAAACACCGAAAGAAACCATCAGTAAGCGTTCGTTCTTTGAGGGGCCCGAAACGAGAACAGAAAATGAACTTACACGCCCCCTGAAAGCTTCAAAAGGGTTCATGGCCTCCTCATACCTCGTTCTATATTTTCCCATGTCGTCGGAGCTACCGGAAGGTGCAGGAAGAGGATCAAGTTGGGAGGTAACCGGACGAGATCCTGCCTCCTCGCGGTAGCTCTGCATGTACCGCACTTTCTCGTACAGTTTTAGATTGTCGGATTGAAGACTCTTGACTTCAGCGCGGAGTTCCGATATGATTTGGAACTGTTTTCTCAATTCCTGTGAAAAGTGGCGTTGAGAATGCAAATATATGGTGGTCACTTATGATCTCACCTCCTCGAGTTCTGCGTTTCTTTGCCTAAATCTATCTCTCTGACTTGTGACAATCGGAAGGATTGAGGTGTCTGCTGACGAGGTGAAGGGGATAGGGGTGCTACGATTGGAAGATTCCTGGAGCGGGAGCAATGGTAGTGAGTGAGTGACGCGAGCGACTGTCGTTTCGAGTAAAGAGACCTTTCTGCCAGCATCCAAACCGCCGAGGACGTCAGAGGATGAATCTACATCTTCGGTCTTATGATTGTTCATGGACAACAAATCGTTCTCCAACTTTTCATTCAGAGCCTTTTGTTGTTCTAACTCCGAGGAAGCGCTCTGCAATTGTTCCTGCATAGCTTGAAGTGTAGCCTCCAGTTCCCCGTGCAAGATCTGATGAGAAAGTCAACCAACGGTGCAATGTCACTTGTACACGAGGTGCTCACCCTGAACTTGGTCAGCTCCTCCATGATGCGTTTGTTTTTGGTCGCCAGCAAAGCTTCAAGAGACTTCGCCTGTTGTCCGTTCGCCTTATCTGCATTGGGATTGGGCATACGGACACCAGAGTCGTATCCGTTAACTTCGTTCTGTCCATCAGATTCCTCTCCGTCTTCCTCCAACCCGGCGAATTCTACATACTAAGAGCCACGGTTCAGCCACAGTTGCATGCAAGTCTAATCAGGATCTACCTTCATGATCTCTAGCTCCCGTTTGATCTCATCGTAGTCATGGAACTTCTTCATACGATGTTTCAAACTCTCCACTTCTGCGACCTGTTGAATCGCGTTAGTTCAATGCCATGCATCGCAACGTGGCGTGTGAGAGGACCTTGCGTTCCACTTCTCGAGTCATTTCATTGACTTTCTTGGAAGAAGCTATTTCGAGCTCTTCAGTAACACGCCGTTGTGTCTCCAATGCCCGGGAGACGCGTTCGACTTCTGTTTCTAATGCTGTGACTTGCTGTTCTAGGGACTTGACTCTTAATGTGCCGTCAGTGGTACTTCTCTTGAGAATCGTAGGCAAGCCCACCTTTCCGATGACTCGGAGCCGCCACGCATAGCTTCTGTCTCTGCGCGAAGAATTTCCTGAGAGTTTTGCGACAATTGAGGCTAAGTCTCTAACTTGAACGATGTTACCCACATTACGACGTTCCAATGCTGCAACGCGACTGTTTGCACGTTCCAAATCCGCGACTATCATATCGACTTCTGCCAATTTGGAGACTACTTCCTCATCTAGAACAATGTGGTGAATATCCGACGAGACGCGTGAATCTCAACTCGAGTACCTTGACGCTGACTGTGATCGAGAAGTTTAGCTTGAGTTGTGTCGTTCGAGAGCCGCAAGTCCCGAAGCTGATTCTTGGTTAGAGATAGTTGGCGCTGCAGATCCTTCTCTCTACAGATGGTGAGTGGGAATAGATAGCACGAAGAATATGTCATATACACACCGCTCCTCGTAATTCATTAGCTTTTCGTCATACGTCGCGTTCAGCTCATTCTCCTTCTGTGTAAGCTTCTCTTGTATCGTCTCCTCCATCTATGGCTTGGTCAGTGAGCGCGTCTCGATCAAAAGACGGGCGTAGACGTGCCTTGTGTTCTAACTGTTCAACCTTTGTCTCTGCCCTCTTCCTTGCCGTCTCTACACTAGAGAAGTCATTCACCCGCCTTTGCAACTCGCCATTCTCTTCACGAAGCCGTTTGAGTTCCTTCTCCAGGTCCTGAGACTCTGCTGCTTTGACTGCTTGATCCTTGGGAGAGCGATAAGTATTGAAGGATCGTTGCTCTTGGAATGAGGACCTACGACCGCGGCTTCAAGGAGTGGGTATGGATCTGGAGCTTCAGCCAACACTTTGTACACGTTCAGAAACGCATTCTCAGATGCTTTGGACCGCTTGGTGAGATTGTCTATCTCCGTCTGGTATGCTGGATGATGCATGGGTCGATATTGAATTAACAGGTCACTGTTGACAATACTGCGCACCTTTGAGCAGGCCTTTCCATGCAGTGAGCTTTTCATCGTCAGGTATCTTCTTGAACTCTACGAGTAGCCTTAGAAAACGGAGCGATATAGCCTGTGTCAAATCTACCTTTTGTTTTGTCAGAAAGCGCCTTCCTTCCCACAACACTCTCCTTCTGGTTGTCAACTATTTCGATTCCCTGCGCGTCGAGAGTCTTCTGGAGTTCGGAGAGGTTGATATCTGAGATATTGTGTCAGTATCGGTATATTTTGATACAGGTATGACCTACCTCTCCATGTAGCCAATGCGCCAGAGAAGTCGGCCATGGTCGTCTGTAATAGGCTGTAACGTTGGAAGGCTGGATCACATAGACGCCCATAGCTTGACGCTTCTAAGAGACGTGTGTTGCACGTGACTGAAATATTTCTCTTCCATGAACCTTCTGCGATGGCAGGCGCTGCAGCGGCAGACAGCTCTTCGACGCCCTGCCTGCGTCTCCTCTACTCTACAACGCTACGCTCATAGACAGGCTTTTGCTCCGACAGCCCAACTCAACTATGCTCAACAACGCGCGCGTGGTGGAAGGAACCGGAGGAGACAGGACGAAAACGAGGAAGACCCCGAGGAAGGACGTTTCTCTGGACAAAGGGAGGACACGGAGGCTGTCCTGAAAACAAAGCCGGAATCACCCAGCTTTTACACTGGTCGTGCAACGTATCACGATTCATTGATTGAACTCCAGAACGCCATCTCGAAAACGCGTGGGACTCTCAAGACTCTCCAGCTCCTTCCCCTTCCCGAGTTCGCACGCGAGAGTCTAAAACCCATGCCTCCCGTATGGAAGACAGCAGAGGAGATGTCTCAAGAATTCGACACGAAAATGACAACCTCGCGGTATCGCAAGGTCACCGTACTGCTCAACGAGCTCAACCAGTACCTTCGGATTGCCACTACGGCTGGCTACCATGACCTGGCAACAATGATTGACAGTGTTTTGGGAATGTTCGAGAGTGGAAAGAAGGAGTCCTATCTTACGCGTGGAGAACGGAAGCCGGTCATTCTTGACCAGTACGGTCGGTCCTACACTGTCGGAAAGAGAAAGACTAGTGCGGCTAGAGTCTGGATGATCCCAGTCAAAACTCAGGCCCCGTCACCCAGAACCGTCATCCAACCTGCAGTAACTGAGCCGACTGCTCGTACCAACCCCTGGCAACTCATTAGCGAAAACACCACCGAGAGCCGATCACCCGTCATTGTGACTGCCTCCACCATCCTCGTAAACAACCTCCCCATCTCGGAATACTTCCCTCAACCTCACGACCGGGAACGTATAGTTCGTCCACTCAAAGTTGCAGGTGTACTGGGCAAATACAACGTTTTCACCCTTGTTCGAGGCGGAGGAACTACTGGGCAATCTGGTGCAGTTGCGCACGGTATTGCAAAGGGAGTCTTCGCTCATGAGCCAGAGACAGGATCAGTTTTGAAGCGAGGTATGATATCAAATGATATGTTACTCTACCAGCTGCTGATGATTTTTTTCAGCTAAATTGTTGAGACGTGATCCCCGTATGGTGGAGAGGAAGAAGACTGGTATGGCCAAAGCACGCAAGAGGGTTCGTTCCCAGATCAATTTCATCGTTTCGAGAGCTCACCCAGTCGTTTGCAGTATACTTGGGTCAAGCGTTAGAGCTGGAAATTATCCGATACCTTATTACATTCTAATGAAAAAAATTATCATAACGACCAACGTCTACATATCTTCTCCCACTAAGCTCACAAAGGCACACGAACCTATTATGTCCGAAGGTATGTGGTACAGATACTGAGTTGTAAAAATACAGTCTGGTGCAATAGAAAACATGACTACGATTATATCTCCTTGTCCACATAATTGGCCATGGGGTCGTCGGTCATTCTTCGTTGCATTCGGTATGCCTCTACACAAGGGAATGTTAAGAAGATCCCAAAACTCGAAACATAAAGAAACGCACCGAGCTCCTCCTCAGTCACATCATGGCTACTGGCCCCAACACCTTTCTTTTTCTTTCTCCCAAAGCTATCGTCGTCTTCCTCATCTCCTCTCCCTCTCTTCTTCTCTGCGTTGATCGCGCGCGCCAACTTTTGCGGGTCCAACTTCACGTCGCCTTCGCCTACTCTTTGCTTCGAGTAATTCTGGTCTACCTTTGTCTTCGACGTTTCACTGTTCGTTTCGAAAGGTTCCGGTGGTGTCTCCTTGGCAGCATTGGACTCCCCACCGGCTAACAGGTTCTGTGTACTCGAAGCTCTTGCTGCTTCAATGCCAGCCTGTCCAGCACAGTACGAGACGTGAATCGTGGAGTGACAACAAGCATAACCCCACATTCCTGACCCTGGGTCATACCATGATCCCCAAACGGCAGTATGGTTGTTGACAAGGACTAGAGAAAAGAACGTCGGTAACTCGTTCGGGAGTTATATTTGTATTGACTTACCATCCTCAGGATACTTTGAACGGGCTTTTGCACGCTCGAGACCTTTAATGACCTGACCCGTTCGCGAGTACTCGACGTAGTTCTCCGTTTGACCTTGTCGCAGTTCTTTCGGAGCGTTTGCCAGGTACTCCTCGCCACCGTACTTGTCCAGTATACTGCTCTTCGATGTCTCCTTCAGTTCCTCGCGTTTCTCTTTGAACTCCTTGTGGAAAAGTTCTCCTTGTGTAGGGTTGGCATTGAGGTGGACATCGTTTCCACGGGCAGCAGCTTGCCAGGCGAAGAGTTGGAGTTGTTGGACGGCTGTTGCCTCACCCGTGGCACGGAAGAAGTTTTCACCGGCGAATTTTGCCTAGAAATTTGGTGAGTATGGGGATACAGGTGTTGGTAACAGAGAACGTACATCCTCTGGCGCGACGTCCTTTATGGGGGCGTCACGCATGGAACGGGTTTTGGGGTCGTAGTAGGCACTGGATGGGTCGAGGTTGAGCAAGTACTTCGCTGTGTCTTCACGGATACGCAGGTTTCGGACCGTTATACGTGTCTTAGCGTCCAGCTTTTGTCCTACTGCATCAGCAGCGTCGGCGTACTTGTCTTCATCAGCGTCTTCCTCGTCACTCGAGCCAAAATCAGGATCGTCCTTCTTCTCCGACTTCCCTGCCTTTGCGACCTTCCTCACCGCCGCCAAATCTGTAGTCGTCTGATTGTCTATCTCCTCCTCCCTCAACTTCTGTCTCGCAGCTTCGACAGCGGAATATTCTTCGTAAATCTTGCTATGCTCTGAGACGTCATATCCGTTCCATCGGTCTCGTTTAGCATCATAGCCCAAAGCTACATCCTGAACGACCTCATCGGGTGCAATATTCTTGTTGGTGAATTTGGCACCCTTCTTTCGTGGTCGCTCCAAGCAATCCTTTTTCTTGTGTGTCATTGCACCACAGTTTTCGCAAGCACCTTTGCGGTACTTCTTCGCTGCTGGACCTTGCACTGCTCCCCTGTCATACCAGTTGTCAATCTTGTCCTTCTGCTCGTCCGGTCGTCGTTGATGGCTGAGTGACGGTGCGCCAGTATCCAAATACCAAGGAGCCTGAGAGATGTATTCTGTATAACAATCAGTACTATACGGCGAGCAAGATTCGAGTGGAGCATACGGGGGATATGGGGATTGATGGGCTTTCCCTCCTCGTCAAGGGCAGCTGGTGCAGTTCCGGCTTTACGAGCAGCATCAAGGTCCTTCTGTCGTCGAAACTCCTCCCGTGATAGTTTGCCGGGGGCTGAGGGCAAGGATGTGAGTTAGAATCAGTGTAGGATAAGGGTATAATTGCGCACCAGAACTCGAGGCCATGATTAATAGACTTTGGACTGGAAGTTCTGCAACGGTGGTTGGAAAGAAAGCTTGACTTGCATTGTTCGCCGGCCATGAGTAATTACCACGTGGAGACGCCCGTTGTTTCTTATAGGCGCTTATTCATAGATATCTCATCGGAGTCGCATCGATGGCCTTTGTCGCTGTACATGGAGGTGCTGGCAACCACAACCCAGCTAATGACCAGAATGTCAAGAAGGCACTTCGTCTGTGCGTATTTATTGCTCTGAAGAGTAACGATACTTGAATCGCCCTTCTCGCCTTAGCGCTTGCCAAAATGGCCTATCACAAGTAGATCCAAAGCAATCTGAATCTCGAATAGCGGCTTTGGACGTCGTCGAACACGCAATCATGACCTTGGAGGACGATGAGGCGTTCAATGCCGGTAAATAAAACACGTTCCTGTATCCAGTGTCTCGTTCAACGCGGTACCCACCAGGTTTTGGATCGAATCTTACTTTGGATGGAACGGTTGAATGCGATGCGGGTATCATGGACAATAGTGGTGCTTTTGGATCTGTTGGTGCTGTGTCTGGTGCAGAGCTTCCACCCTCAGCTGAGGAGACCAGGATCCCGACTGACTTAGTCCAGCATTGTAGGCGTGAAGAATCCAATTCGTCTCTCAAGAGTCATCTTAGAACACTCTCAGAAGTCTGACGCTCTCGGACGTATCCCTCCTTTGACCCTTGTTTCCGATGGAGCGAAGTCCTTCGGACTCCAGCACTCTATTCCCACTGTTCCGCCCGAGTCTCTGGTTTGCACGAGAGCGAGAAACACTTGGACACCATGGAAAGAAAGATATGAAAGTGGGGTATCAGTCACGGAGGTTGGTGAGGTATCGGAACTTCAAGATACAGTCGGCTCCGTCGCTATGTGTGGACTTTCAGGAGCTGCAGGTGTTTCAAGGTGGGTCAACGCTTTGCCTTTCCCCATTTCTTCTCGGTATTAACATCCCGGGTGACAGCGGTGGCATCTTGTTGAAGTATCCAGGTCGTCTGGGAGAAGTGTGTCTCTCTTCTTCGGTTGATTATGCTCTTCTAATTTTCGGCGAAAGGCGAGTGTGTTCGGAGCGGGATGTTGGGCTGAAAGCTCACATGAACGTTCTGTGGCCTGTAGTGTTTCAGGTGAGAAATTTGAATTCTCTGTCTTCTATGCTCCCGTTGGACTGATGTGAACGCTGTCAGGCGCGGGCGAATATATCACACGGACCGCTCTTGCACGCATGGTGGGAGGAGCTATAGCCTGCAGCTCAGAAGACGATGACCCTCATGATATCATCTATCGCCTCTTGAAAGAAGAGTTCTGGGACCGGTCTAGGAGGCTAGGTGAACCCCATCCAAATGTTGGTGTTTTGGTGCTCACAAAGGAACAACAAACCGACCGGGCAATTGGTAAGGCTGTTAGTAACATCAGACTTACCGTCAACTCAAACTCACAATTCGTGGGGGCGTAGTTCGCTTGTGGTGCGCTTTCACAACATCAAGCATGGCGATAGCCTTTGCCTCGACAGACAAACCAAAACCTAAAGTACGCCTCCAGTTGACTGATCCTTGAGTAGCCTGTGTTCACATTGATTCCAGGGTTTTGTGCTCCGACAGACTGCCCTGAAGCCGGGCGAAACCGACAGTGAAAAGCCACCGATCTTCATCACAGCCTACACCCTGTAGGATATTCTACAAATTCAAAGTTCGTCATCCTTCTGGCCGTGCAGGCACCTGACGATGCTACATACGAGGAAAAAATTGGTATACGGCAAACCACTTACTCGGCTGAAGTAACAGAAGTTCGACGGCGGGCGGTTGAGAGAGCACGGAAATCCTTATCTCGGACCCGACCGACTTCACCTCCGATTGGCACCAAAAACGATCGCCTTACCTACAACTTTCGGTTATCCATAAACGCGGCGATCGAGCAAGCAAATCATTCAAAAACTCAACAAGAGGCGTGCAGGTTCACGAGTCATCCCCACGCCGCCTTTCGTACTTTCTACAATCACCAGCAAGTTGTACTCGGTTGCGAGTGGGACGACCATTACAAGTGCTGCGGGGTAGATGTAAGCCTGTCCATACGTCGAGAAGTCGTACAAGCTCATGCGACTAAGTGAATGGAAAGGTCATATCAGATATCTGAGTACGGAACACGGAGCATAGGCCATTGAGCTGGTATCGTGAGTGCTCAAACTGACCCTAGGGTACCGGCATACGTGCGTGAACTAACTGGCTGTCACGTCGACTAGCAGAGTGAACGGGAACTTCCAGTCTCTCGGGTCGCGATGATCAGGACGAGACTCAAGAGCAGCCTTATTGGCGACCCCCTCGTGTTCAAAACGTGTTGCTGGGGATTGAGGATCCCTTCTGGGTGATCTACCGCTGAGTAGCAACAGGTAGCAACTTCGATGAGAGCCATCATCGGGAAGTCTTCACCTTTTGAACCTGATTCGCCTTCGTCATTTTACAAGCCCATATCACCTCAGAAAGTGTGTATTGCATTATACAATAGTCGAATTTTCGGTATAATCAACCGACATACAAGTCCAGACTGTGGCGTCGGTCCTTATAGCGGGAGCTTGGATGGTCCAGGTGCACAAAGAGCATACGCAAGGGGCGCAGGCTATCACAGAAGTGTCGAGGGGTTGACGAGTAGTCTGCCAGATACCAGTCAACCAAAGAACCTGCAATTACTTGGAGGGAAATCCCAAAGCTTCCGATTAGTATCCCAGTGCAACCCGGGTGCTTCCTGAGCTTCCTGGGATTCCATGAAGCTGGGTGCTGATCAGCGTCGGCAAGAAGATCAACAAGGCCCCCCAAACTTCTCTTCTGAGGATATCGATCGAAATATTGATGTCTTCTCATATGGTCCTCGAAGCTCCCGGCGGCTAACGCTCTAATCCTCATCCGCCGGTGAGCGCTGCTTTGCATTCTCCGTTACTCCTATCATCACGCCTACTGACGTTTCCAGATGTCGCACAAAACACTGGGATAGATAGGTCGTTGTTTTACAAGTCCCGAGTCCGCTTGGCCGCATTCCGAACGACAGACTTCTGAGCGACGCAACTATGGGTTTATGTTGTGGGGGTGCCAGTATCGCGTTCATGTGGCTTCGGATGCGGGTGTGATATCATGGAGAATGGACAAGCTCTAAGGATGCCAGCCTGTCAGTAACCTTCCACGAGGGCAAGAACGAATTCAGAGGGACATGTGAAGACACTAGAGGCCTCGTCGGATGAGACTCGAAGGGCAGGTCCCCAACTGGTAGCTAACAGCGGCCCGATTGACGGAAGGCTCAAAAAGTGGTTTGCAAATAGGTGTCGTGAGCTTGAAGGGAATGGACAATTCGACGATCTGGCCCAGGTACGCAAGTCTTGGAAGCTATAGTACTGGAACTTGAACTGGAAACGTAGTAGGTTGAAACATACATTCTTCCAGGCTAAGTCCGAAGTCACTGACGTTAGCTGTGCGACTGCGCAAGTGCCATGCGGCAGCACGGATGCACGGTTCGCGCGTTCTACCGCCACCGTACACCCGGACTTCATTCACAACCTGAGCAATCGTGCCCTACCCGTTGAATGTTGCTCACAGCACCTAAACGGTGAACTATAAAAGGAGACTTGCTCTCCTCAAACCCCTCGCTGTTCGTATTTACTACTGCCAGGATTCACACCATGAGCAACGTATCTCAAGAGAGTTTTACGAAGGATCGGCCTAACGCCTTTGTGCGTCTCTTTCAAGCGCTAGGGTTCAAGAAAGGTTACAACTTCGTACTCTGTGAGTTATTCTTCTAGCAACGCGCATCCATCGAACATTTGTTCAATAGTCCTGTTCCAGCTAGGGTTTGTTTTTGGGTACGATTCGTGACGCCATTCCTCGTTGTGATACAGGACTGACCAGCCATCCTCCAGCGGTGCAATGTTAGGATTTGTGTTCGCTCGAGTCATGTACCTCCACCCCCCGACCATGCTCGAAGGTGTCGTTCCTGGGGAGGCGTACTGGCTAGGGCGTGGAATATACAAGATAGGAATGCTTGCTCACCTCGCCACAGTCCTTCCCGCCGGATTCCTCGCCGTCGTTCAATTCATCCCCATCATTCGGTACAAGGCCATCCTCGTGCATCGTCTGGCGGGGTATGTATCCTTGTTTTTGCTCTTCGTCGGGACCACATTTGCATTCGTCATAACTCGCCGGTCAATGGGAGGCGACATTGCTACTCAGTCAGGGCTCTTTCTTTTGGGAATCGTGACCTTGGTTTCCGCGACCATAGCCTGGTTCAATATCAAGAAACTCCAGATCGATCAGCATAGAAAGTGGATGCTCAGGACATGGTTCTATGCCTCGTCCATCATTACACTCCGACTCGTGATGATCATCACTGCTCAAATAATCTCAGCTATAGGCCAATATTCTACAGTGAGCTGTCCTCCATTTTAGAATGCAAAAGAACGAGGTTAAACTCACTGGTTTTACAGGTATGGAGCTGTGCAGAGGTTCTGTTTACGATCGACAACAACTCGACGCAGTTGGAGGAATTGTATCCTGTCTGCCTCAGTGGCTCGCTTGACGCCGTACACGTCGCAGTCCCAGCTGCATGGACGGTCGCTCTGAACATCGGATCGTCCCTCCGAATGAGCTTCGGGCCCGCTCTCTGGATTGCATTGTTCTTGCACGCCGTCGGGTAAGTTTATCAAGCTCTAGTTGAGAACCCCTTCGCTAAAGACGGTGAATGCGCAGCGTCGAAATCTACATCCACCTCACGCCAGGTGAAACTGCCCGACTTCGTAAAGTGTCATACCAAAGACAGATGGACAAGGGGATGGCGCAACCGGGAAGCATGGGAACGGTTGGAGATCGCCTTGGTGATAATCTTGGAGTTGAATATAAGCCGGAGTAGTGAGGCTGGGTGATGATTTGGATACGACGGGAAGCCTAGTTATGAAATGGACTGCCTTTGGATTTATGGACAGTAATTTATACTAGTGTGTACACGCGTGTGACCCGCCTCGAACTAGGAATGATTTATGAACATATTTATGGATATATTGGAAGCGATTGAAAAGGAACAAACGATCGCGTCTTTGAGACTGTACGAGTAGTGCCTCGCAGCTTTATCATATCTCAGTCCAACTTCCCAGGTCTAGCGAGGGCCAAAAGTGAGGTACACAGAGTCGTGTGGCGAGGACGGCTCCGATATGCAGGCGCCGCTAGTATTATCACCGCACCAGTGTGCTTTATCGACTCCGTGGAACGACTACGCTGTTGGGGACCCTCAACCGGCACTACCCCGCGGGGAACCCGAGGATGACTGTCTTGCCCATCTCTGCCTGTTGGCGGATAAACCAGAAGATTGCAAAGAGAGTCCTTCCACCTTACGTGTCTAGAATTGGACAAGGATGGATAGACCGAGCTTGCCTCCTGGGCGATATCGAATGAAGGGGGCGCCTTCAAATGGCAGGCTGCCCTGTATCGTGATTGAGTAACGGTGGACGACGAACAGACGAGCTCCAGCTGGAATGGATCAGCCAAGGAGGCTGGGGGACAGTTGGAGCCGGTTTCCCCACATCTTTAGAAGTTGGGGGCAAATTCCCCGAATCCATTCTAGTATGAAAGGCCGGTGAAGGTCGACAACGGCCTGCGCAAACACCAAGTCTCTGGAAGGTGTGATTGACCACAGAATCCGTTGCTACCAGTGAAGTGACAAGCTTGACATGAAGAGTGCTGCGTCGCATGCTTTACGTCCATTAAAGTATCCCAGGGTCCGTCCCACTTAGGTGAATGGAATGTTCGGGGGCCATATGTCACCTCACAGGTGCTCTAATGCTGCTTTGAACAGTAAACAAGAGGCATAGAGAAACTTTGCCGGTAATCCAAACAGGAGGCGTCGTCACCGGAGTAGAAGGGTCGGAAGAGAGTATTGGCCTGAAAGCCGGATATTGGCAATCCGGTATACTCATTCGACCAAGAACCACTACCAGCGCCGGAGTAGAGTGTCATTTTCTTCATCAACAAGCTTGCGATTGGTAGAGGTTGTTGGTAGCGAGGGAGTTCCGGGAAAAGGAGGAACAGTCAAAGTCCGGGATGATAGAGTTATCGACGGCGTAAGCGACGAAGTATGAAGGTTTCCAGACGGGGCCACACACACACGTACATATGGGACTGGCCTTTCCTAAATCCTAATCCTTGGGCCTTCGGAGATCATGTCCCGTTGTCCGGAATTGATATACAAAATATCAACCCTGCGAGCAGCATAACTGACAGCGCATGCTTACTTAGCGGGCATGAACCGAGTCTGGCTTCGACCGAAAGCGAACGCTACCCACAGAATAAGTCCATGATTATCATACAAACGTAGCTCGGACCGTTCTAAACTCTTCCAACTACATCGGAGGTTTGGCAAGGAATCGATAGCCGGTGCGGAGAGTGAGGATATCGAGGATCTTTGACACGTAAGAGACTGACCCGGTTTCTCGTTTGTATTCTTGGATTACAAGGTGATTGCTATCTGAGAAAAAAAGTAATTGTGCCAAAAAAAAAGGACGACGGCAGTAATGCTGGCACCAACCTTGAATTCTACTAAGATGAAAATTGGGGCCCTAGACCCACTTACATGACGGCTGTCTGGCCCAGGTTATCCGAGCCCTAAGAAGAACCCTGAAGAACCCCAGAGAAAATGTGAAGACTGAGAAGATCAGGAATTCAGGATGTAAGGCGGCTTCAGAACCTCGAGGTGGTAGTGACATTGGGCTGACATCGATGTGCCATCGTGGACACGCTGGTTGTTGTGGTCGCGGACAAACAGGCCAAGAACGTAATTAGGGCAAATTAAATTCGAATCTACTTTCCTTTTGCGGATTAGTCGGGAATTACGTTGAGAAATAAACCCAAAAAAATGATGAAGCTGTTTCTTGAACGATGGGCGCAGACTAAGACAGCGCGATCATAAATGGCATGCATTTATCGACCCCGACTCTCGACTTCCTTTCTTCCCTCCGCCAGTATCCTACACCCTCCCGTTCGACACCCCATCCCTCCTCCTCATCGTCTTCAGCGACGTCCACGCGTCTGCATCACCGTCTATCGCGATGTCTTGCTGCACATTCCCTCCGTTTTCCCCATCATCCGGCGCGCTTCCCTCCCCGACATCAAGTTCTTCATCGTCATCCTACGTGACCACGCTTTCCAACCCCCTTGACTCCGCAGCGGCACCTGAAGAAACCAAGAACTCGAAGGAAACAGCAGCCTCTTTGACTGTTTCGGAATTCACCACTCTCGTTAGCTCGGCATTGGAATACAACCCAATAATCGAGCCTCTCGCTTTTCCATGTCGCCCAGAATCTCATTGCATCTCAATTCCGTATGAGCAAATGAGGCGTCCGATGAATCCTGGAGAGAAGGTCACTGTGTTGAGGAAGATCAAGAGCATACTGTTGCGTGAGCCGCCCTCCTTGAGTGAAGAGCAGTCATCAAGTCAAGTACCCGAAATGCCTCAGCTACCCTTGCCTCCACCTTCAGATCCGCTCTTCACGCCACACATACCTTTACCGCTCGCTCTGGAGAGAGGGCTTATCAACTCCGCTCCTGAGGTAAGTAATAATCGCTTAATGGCGTTATTTGCCGCCCTACCCGTACACGGGGAGTAACTGATGAGCCTAATACCTATGCTATTCAGCTACCTGTTTCACAGAGTGTTTCCGACACAGCCAGTGAAGACCGCAGTGATTCTGAAGATCGCGAGTCGGAGTCGGATTTCGGTTATTCTCACGCCTCCCAGTCAGAGGCACCTTCATCCTCATCCGGTTCCAGTGATTCATCTTCATCGTCCAGTTGCTCCGAGTCCTCTTTGTCTCGTGCATCCTCTTCGTCTCTGGACTTGACCTCCGACCCATCTGATCCCTTTGCCAAGGGCTGCGTTCAGGTCGTCCGACAAAACACAGGGTCTTCGAGCAGCTGTAGCCTGGTGTGCAGCCTCGGCACGTATAGCCTAGAGAATCATCCGTATGCTGCGACTCTGGAAGCCTCTACCTCTCCTAGAGACTCTCCTCCGAAGAAGGCGAAGAGGAAGAGAGCTCTGGGAAAACCACCAATGCCTCCACCGTCACTCCCTTTACCGCTTCCTCCGCGGTCCACTGTGCGTGTTGGTCAGCCATCAACAGGACTACCGCCCCTGCCACCTCTCCTTCCGATGCCCACAAGGCCTTTACCCCCGACACCCTGTCTCACTTCCCCGGAAATATTCGCACCGAGGGTGCCAACCAAAGATTGGACTTTGGACCTACCTCTTAAACCCACAGCTTTTAACTTGTATAAACAGCTCGATGCTGGCGTGACTGGAGTCAGTGGGCCGGCTGGAGAAACTGGAACGAGGAGGCGCAAAGTCAGCTCCCTGAGTCAACGAGCAAGGCAGAACGGTCTTTCAAGGTCTGCCGCGACAAGCGCGAATCAAGCACCCATCTCCGTTGATGCTGGCGCGCGTCTTAACGACGTGCGGCCGGGTCACCGAAGGAAAGGGTCCCCATTCCCACTTCTTTTTGACGCCTCGACGTCTCCGATCAGCACGCCATTGGTTACTGGTGCTCAAGGTCCTTCTGGATCTCCGCAGAAAGTTCGGGCGGTCCGGCCTCCTCCCCTCCCCCACACTCTCGTTCTCTCCCCGTCCGGACTGCCCATGTCCCCTCGGTGCTTTACGACGGAGGAACTGGATATACCTCGATCGCCTCTATCGCCCACCTCCCCTACTTCAACATGTACCTCCGCCGAGACGTTCAGCGAACCATCGACTCCTCTCAGCGGCAGGGCTCATATTCCGGGGTGGTTCAGTGACAAGAGCGACCCATCCGACCAAGGATATGAGGACCGTATTACCGAAGACTTTTTGAAAGCCGACGTTGGAGAAAGATACTGGACAGCTTCCGAGAACGTTCGCATGCGTCACCGTTGAGGTGAGAGTCTTTTTTGTTCTCCTGCAGAACGGACCAGATCTAACCGTTATCCTTTTGATTAGCTCTAATCAGAGTCTTGAACCTTAATCCGCATCCCGTCGGTTACATACTTTCTTACTCCGCCCTGCGTTCCACTCGTTTTTCATAATCATTTTGCACGTTCTTGTCTGTCGCTCGCTCTCCTCAGCTCTTTCCCGCTGAATTTGTCGCTCCTTTGCACCTCACTAACTCGTCATGTTGTAAAAGCTATCACTTGCGTTCCACACTCGTTCATTGTACTTCATCTTGGTCACCTTAGCTTCCTTCAAGTTTATTATCGCGATTATCCTTATACAATATTATTCCGCACTATTCGTATTATACCTTCGGCGTAGCGTTACCCTAGTTGACCTCTGCTATTTCAATGTTCTAAAATTCCAGAGTAGTCTCAATCATGTACTTGTACAAACCAGAATTCGAAAAGTGCTGGTCGCCTTGTGATCGCTTCAACAAATGATAGGGGCGCTTGTAAGGTAGACGACATACAAACGCGTCCAACCCCTTGTGACCGCTGTGACGCCGTGCCCGATTTGGATAAAAATACAAGAAAATCATGTATCAAATCAACCACTTGAGATATCGAAAATTGGTTCCCAACAAGTTTCGAGAATTTATCTAAGGATTCAGGATATGCAAAAACCGCATCGAACGGTTGAGATTTCGTGAGCCAAACCTCAAGATACTGTTTGTGGGCTGTTTGCCGCGAGTTGAAATCCTCAGTTTGCCTTACCGCCGGATTGATGAGCTTGGGCGAGCCGCAAGTATCCTGGGCGCCGAACCCTACTTTGGAACATATTGGAGCGACTGGAGCAGGCGGGATTGAGAGTGACTGAAGGGACAGAGACCGTGAATACACCCAGCGCGAGCGGCGAGGCATAGTAATTTGAGGTTTGACTCTCGAAATCTTGATCATTTCCGTAAATTATTACATATCTATCATTCTAATGGCTTTCCCCACAACTTGTTGGGAGCCGATTTTTGATATCTCGAGTGGTCAATTTTATACACGAATTTCTTGTGTTTTTATCCAAATCGGGCGCGGCGTGACAGCGGTCACAAAGGGGTTGGACGCGTTTGTATGTCGTCTACCTTACCGGCGCTTGAACCTCCTTTAAAAGGAAACAAGAGAAAATCACATGCAAAGCCTGCTCAATGGGCTGTACTCGTTTAATATGGACACTTGGATACAGGCGCCTGGCATGCTTCCTTCTTCCTCTATTCTATCATGATAGACCATCTGCTTGGTCGTCCTAATCCTTCTTGGAAACGTACACAGGTTCTTAAATCTTCTTCAAGATGCCCTAAAGCCCTCACCTAGACTCTTCACCATGACAGGTCTTTCTAGTTCTTCTCTTTTGGATATGGCGCATCGTCCGTGGTAGTGCTGGGCCACCTCGAGTCATCGGGTTGAAACGAGCGAACAGAATGCTTCGTATGTCATGCTGTTTTCTCTACATGGCATCTTGGTACTGATTCAATTGGTCGATATTGGTAGAACGGTTCAGTCCATGGCAGATTATCCTCAGCACTCTCACAGCGGCCTACGCGATGCGGAATCTGGATAAGATCCTCGGTCTGAGCTGTGAGTGGCACTCGCTCGGCTCTCAAGCTCCAATTTACTCACAACTCGCTACGCCCATTGCTCAGCACCCGAACCGCTAGCAAGACTAGTATGTCCTTATCGTCATTGCTCCTCAACGCCTCCATGTTTATCGGATGTTTGAATATTCCCCTATGGGTAGTACTCTCCCGCATACTACAGGGCTACATGGATTGTGACCGGGTTGGATGCTGGGTTCGCTACAGCGCTCTCTATTCGGCCGAAATGGTGAGAGTTA